>JARFOD010046167.1:0-10092 GCA_031763545.1 Mopalia muscosa
CTCGCCTCTTACGATCGACCAAGGAAGCCGAGGGAGTATTCTGCAGGGCCATGGCCCACCCGCTCCCTCACGGGGCGCCTTCACATTAGAGAATAAGAAGGAAATGGTTAAGGTGATATAGAAGTGAATAGATGTATTGAGCTGGAATCATTACTAATTCTAATGATTGGTTACAGGTGTAAAAATACCTGATCACGAAGTAGTCAAATATATAAGTAAGCATGTGACCAAATAGCTAATGTATGGTTTTGATTACACCTGATTTTTTTTTGTAATTATTATACCTGTCGTTTTTTCCCTTTATAAAATGAATGGTTAAAAGTTGCTAATTCCCTAACACGCATGTGAGGACTAAACGTACATTCCACTGTTAAATGTGCGTTAGTGTTAAAACTTTGCCTGTTGGCAAGAGATTTTGGACATTACGGTTAATCAATCAGAGACGTCGTGAAGCTATCATACATAGAATGTGGACCTCATCTCAGATAGCAGACAATAATTTTACTTTGATGGTTACAAAATGAATTATTTTAAAACATTAAATTTTTAATTTAATTTAACAATATACCTGAAATTGCACTCCTCATTTTTCTTATAGATGGGAAATCTGTGAAAGTATAGTACAGAGGAAGAAAGCAAGCTTTTATTCCTACTTGAATATTTATGTTGTCAGACTTTATGGTTGAGTATTAAGTAAAATTATTAAAATATATTAGCTCATTTTGAACTTTCTGATAATTATTATTGATAATTATTATGAGCATCAAATCCAGTTAAAAACACAGGTAAGTGGCTGTACAAGTACATGTAGATAATAATGGATTTAGATGCATTGATTCTGGACAATTTAAAAAATTAACAGCGAGAGAATAGGGAATTGGAGATTTGTACTAGCAACAATTTTAGAAATTGGCAAGTTGGATGGGCAGATTTTGATTCCTAGAATCCACAAAAAAGATTGATTGATTGATTGGTGTTTTACGTTATGCTTAACTTAAGGATATTTTACTTAAATGATGGCGGTGTATTCCAACACTAAATGACACTAGAACAATCAAGATGTGAAGCATTTCCATAATGTTGGAAAGTTAATCTTTCTCCAGTGCTACAGAAAGGCCAAAAGGCAATTCATTTTTAAATATAGTGATCGGAGACAGATGTTTTTTTGTTTATTTCAGGATTATATTTTTTGTTCTGTTGAAATAAATCCTGTTTAATGTCAACTTTCTATATCATAATTTTTCCAAACTATGTTTTCAAACTGGACCCCTAGCTAATCGAATTGTTAGGAACTTGCCTTTAACTGATGTGCCAAAGAACAAAAAAACATTTTTTTGACCTGCGACCCAATATCTAAGAGACCTAAGTAAACAAAATCATTATTACAATACTTCTAGAATATGAGTTGAATACACTGACACACTTCAGTTTAAAAAGCTTTTCAGTTTTGGTTCTTAAATAAAACTTTGCCTTAATCCAGATGGATTCTTGCCAACACAATCCTGTTCATGACCTAAAGGATAATTTGAAACTAGAGTGAGTTTAATATACATATATGAACTTGTCTTGAGAGTTTATCTAGAACACGAGATGATTGGTTGATTTTAATTAATCTACATCCCTGTGCCAGTGTGTTTGCTTTTCAGAAAAAAAGGATCATATATATGAAATAAACAATTTTTAAGAGAAATTTTATAGTTAAAAGTGTTAAATTTAAAAAAAAGTTTTCAAAATATTAATATTGAAAATACTCACAATGTGGTTTATAACTTTTAAAGAAATGTCAAATTTTGATATATTTATTTTGATGGAAAAATAACCTTGAAAGTGAGTGATAAACAGACAGGTTTTCAGGTGTCGAATGCAACATGGGAATTTTCTTCCAATAAAAATTCTACCATTATTTTGTTTCCAAAATAAATTATGATTTGATTGTTCCAATACATGGAGCATTCTTAATGTTATTTTTTTTCCAAACAAACATAGAAAAAGACTATCTGTACATGTACTTGTTGATTTGTTTAACATATCATAATCTTCCCCTCCTTGAATCTTGGACACAAATATTTTTTAGATTTTTGTAAAAACAAATTTATTTGATTGTGTTAACATATTATAACTTCCCCTCCTTGAATCTTGGACACAAATATTTTTAGATTTTTGTAAAAACAACTTTATTTGATTTTTTTTACCATAATATAATCTTCCCCTACTTGAATCTTAGACACCATAATGAAGAAATTTCCAAGCATTTACAATATTTTCAATTCCATGCAAGCACCTGAAACTGAGCAATGTATTTTACTAAAATCATGTTTTAATTAAAAATTAAAATTAAAATTAAAATAATAATTAAACTTAAGATTTGGTGCGAAGGGCATTCACAATATAACTACATGTAGGTTATTTTATATTGAACATTGGCATGTATTTTCACCAAAAACATAATATGTAATGTGAAGCACTGCATAAAAAAATGTTGAGCTAAATACTTACATTTTTCTTTGTCAGACTTGCCTTTGTTAAAAAGCAGTCTGAGAAAGTTTTTCAGCATTTCTTCAAGCTGCTTAAAGTCTTCTGTTGAATGATTTTAACGTTTATTTCCAAACGCAAACATTCAGATCCACTAACAAGCTTATTACAATACATCCATGTAGGCATCAGAGACTGGAACTCTCCTACACATATTTATGACTATTTAACATTATAACATTTAATCTCCAGTCAAAGGTTTTCTCCGTAACCACAATTTATTAACATAGTTGTGCTGTAAGCATATAAAAGTATAAGAAATTCCCAGTCACATATTTTTTAAACTAATGACTTGATATCGTTGGACTATATATTCGGGACTTCCAAATTATTATTTGCCGAACAAGGGTTTCCATCCAACAAACAGTTCAATAATCCTCTGAAATATGTGAGCTAAATGCGTTATTTAATATATTGAATTCTTAAGCACATAAAGTTCCATTAAAGCAGTTCAAGAAATCAAAATATTCTGCTGTCAGTGGCACTCAGACAAAGTCAAAATTTTTCCCCTAGAAATTCTAAATTCTTAGTTCAGAACAACATAATGTCTTGATGTCTTGCACAACTTGTGTTTTTAACCATCCAGTCCAAAGATCCAATGAATCCAAACAGTAACCAAAATTTCAAAACAATCAGTAACGAAATTATGGTCAAATGAACTATAGAATTTTTAACAGCAGCAACAACAACAACACCAGTAGAAATCTCAGCTGACCGAGAGCTACCAACTGAACTGAAATTAGCCGAGTAGAAAGCACTGTGACTCTCCATGTACTAATAGTGAATGGTTTGTTCACAGCAAAATCTGATTGTAAACAGAACTGGCATAAGTAAGAACCATTAATGTGTATATTAAACCAGCATGTGTAAAGAAGGGATTAGACTGGCCTGGACAGATCAAGTAAACTGGCACTAAGTCAATCAGATTGTGTCCCCTCCCCTTGAATACCAACATGACCCTAACAATAAAGTCTGACCATAGCGCTAATATTTGGTTAATACCATAAGTACTCACAAAATCCCTACTTTCACTTTGAGTTTCACACATTGCTCAGGGCGCAGTCTAATTCACACATTTCATTCATTGACACCATGGTTAATTATTTCCTCACCTATACATAACAGAGATTTCAGTGTACAATAACATTGACCTTCCTTTCACACATTTTAGTTTCACTTTCACAACTGAGTTAATTATACTATCAACACATGCATGACATGTTAAGTGTAGTAGCCCCACAATAACTTCCATGTAGCATAATATAGTTTCACAGTCACAAGTCAGTTGCTTATACTTTAAACACATGTATGGTATGTACAAATATAGTGTAATCGCTGCACAATTATACAATTACCTAGCATTAAGATCCACTAAAGGTAATGTCCGATCTCATCTTTTCATTTTATATTTAAATGTCCAGCCCCTCCACCCTTTGCCTGTTTTGTCCATTTATTATTGCCAACGGCTTGGGCAGAGACCCGTCCACCCTTCCAAGTGGACAACCTGAAGTGAACAATTGCCTCATTTGGACACCCTGTTTAAAGAAACTTTAACATGCAGGACATAGGAAAACTGTCAAAATTGGACACCCAGTTATATGAAAAGTGAAGCAAAATGACCATTTTGGACACCCTACTTCTTATTTCTGGCTAACCCCATGAATTTAAGCACTCCATCAGGACTATCAAGTTATTGGTTAGCACAAAAAACACTGATATCATTCTAATGAAAAATGCAGACAGAAGACTATGTAATTACTGGTTAGCACGAAAATGTTGACAGGATTTGAAATACATATATAATGTACAAGGGACACTTAAAATTTGTTGTATTTCTAGTTCAAACAAATAACCCTTGGAACAGCTCTTAACTTAAGAAGCAGGAAAGGTATAATAGAGAACCAATTAATGACTTAATGGTTCTTTCAGAACTACTTACTGTAATGGAGATAAGAGAAGAATTGGTGATTGACGGTAGTCATAGTAACTCGCCAGAGCTGACATTTTGATCGGCATACCCCCGTAACAATTGTTAGAAACTTGTGATGACTTTTCCAATATTATACACAAAATACAGCACTATCACTTTTCCAAGTAGGTGTAAATTATCCCAAGTCAAAAAAATTTGTTGTTCTTGTCCATGTGTTAATACAATAATCTAAACAATCAGACCATTTTAAAAGCCTTCTTGTATTACAGATATAAAATGACATAAAATCCTGTCCTTGACTGCTGTATCCAAGCAACAAACAACTTTTAGAAAAGAGTTTGCTCAACTGTCAGGTGAAATAAGTTACAGCACATGTACGCTACACGTTAGTGCCAAATACACTACACCATCAATATTTAATCTTTGACTCATTTTCCATCACAAAAAAACATCAACAAATGGTAATAATAATGGAAAGTGAGACATGATTCAAAGCATGAAGACAGTGTTAGTATATTAGTCATCCAGCTGGTACTGACAGCTGGGACACACAGCTACAGTCACAAACATCACAGATACCAACACAGTATACCAACAGTGCTGTCAAGTCTATAAATTATAACAAATCATAATATTTCAAAACGCTAACATCTATATGAAAAAGAAAGCACAACTAAAAATTGAAAACCGTGTTTCTAATTCATCTTTTAAGCCTTCAGGAGTCTAATCCAGTTATTCATCTTTGATAAAATGCATAATACAGGATTATATTTAAATGCCTGTTACCCATAATGACCCACTGGTGAAATATGAATGGTCTTCATATATTCCTTTCAGTTAATCCTTCATCTGACATTTGTATATATCTGCACAGGATTTGAAGACAGCCTTTACAGTCACGATCCTATACCTGTTTCTCGCATTATCCTGCCCAGGTATTCTCTATGCCCTAACTCAATCAACATAACTCCATGAATGTAATACCCCACTAATATCTGAGTTAGTAAACTGACATACTGATATGAGGAGGCTTCCTAACCAGAATGTCTACTTAAATTACCACAGAGAAAAACAGTTGAAAATCAGAATCACGAAAAGGCTTTGTCAATCAGACATACACACAATAGTGCAAGCACTCCACATAAAGCTCAGCCACTTATTGCAGGTTTGTTAACGGCAGACCCAAATCAATCAATACATGCACCAGATATATTGACAGATTAAAGTGGCCAGTATTTTACCATGATGTCTGCAGATCAGCATGCTATATGCTTGAACAGGTGAATCTGCTGCTCTATTTTGGGGTACCTCTCAGTGTTTACATGTACCTCCGACAGAGACCCCCAGGTGTTACAGGTACTTAATTAGGAAGTAGATCACCTCTACACAAACTTATAACAATGAACTCAAATAATAACATTGCTCTATAAATACCCACTGTATAACTAGCAAAAATGGATACATTACCAAGCTGCTAATTAACAGAACCTGATCATTGTCATTAAAACAAAAATTTGAAGTATTTCTCAAGAGGTTTTTCAACCATATAATTGAACAGACAGATAAGCTATATTAAATGATTATATCAAAAAAAGAGAATAATAATCTATGATAATAAATGCCCTAATAATTCAAAAGTTAGCTCTGCTGCGATAATAAACAGAATGCAACAATTCAAACAAATCGGCTATTTTCATATAGATATGAAGTTGTCAATCTGTATGTATTAAAGATTGCAGCCAATAAATATTGTGTTATACTCTTTACATAAGCATGTTATAAAAACTTTTTCATTTGAGAAATTTGCAAATTTACAATATCCTATTTACTGATAAAAGTATTCTCACGAGTCACCAGTACAAATCAGAGTGGAGTAGTAGAGAAAACGCCCGCAGGCAGATCAGCTAATCATCATGATATCTGTGTCTGACATATGTGATAAATCAAAGCAATCCTCTAAATCATATTAAAACATGATTGTCATAGGTACTAGTATGTATAATGGATGAAATTAAATTACTGTTCAATCCACTGGACAATTTTACTTTTGAATATTTATTAATTCACCTGAAAACATGTAAGGTCAAGAGGTCAAACATACCTCACTCACAGTCACATGGAATGATGGGTGGTTCATTCGTCAATTGGGTTCAGTTGATTTTATACATTGAAGGAGTTTTCACTTATTTCATAGAATTTCAGCCCAATGGGCAGAGGAATCACGCTCCAACACGTCAATGACATTAGACAATCAGTATAAATTCAAAATCCTAGGCACCACAAAGTGGCTTTAGGTAGACCCTTGGTTCTAGAGAGCACTAGGAGGCTTATACTAACCATGATGTTCACAAGCCATCAGAATTATAAAAAGAACAAGTGTAGAATCACTATAGCTGCGACATTAAGCTTTTCTTCACTGGACAGGGGTTATTTAGAATGTTAGCTGATTAAGCATCGCAAAATGTGATATTTAAGTAGTTTACATCATTATATTAAGCTGCATTCCAAATTTGAACTCTTTTTTAAGGGGTTTGGCATCTATACTGTTCACATCCTTATGTAAAAAAAGTGACAGATGCAGACATATTTGTTGCCATGGAAACCTGAAATTTGTTCAGAATGATACCATTTTCAACAGGATTTAGTTTAGCATTATATTAAGCTGCACTCCAAATTTGAACTCTTTGTGTTAAGCAGTTTGGATTCTATCCTGTTCGCGTGTAAAAAAACATCACAGATCCGGACATATTTGTTGCCACGGAAAGCTGGAATTTGTTGGGAATAATCCCAATTTCAATAGGACTTTAGATTAGCATCATATTAAGCTGCACTCCA
Source organism: Mopalia muscosa (assembly GCA_031763545.1). NCBI lineage: Eukaryota > Metazoa > Mollusca > Polyplacophora > Chitonida > Mopaliidae > Mopalia > Mopalia muscosa. The sequence continues at coordinate 7,298 of JARFOD010046167.1, forward strand.
AATTTGAAGTCTCTATCTTAAGCGGTTTAGCTTCTATTCTGTTCACATGGTCATGTAAAAAAAAGTGACAGTGGGAGTTAAAGAGCTGCTCAGTCGCAGCTAAAAAGATGACAGATGATAAAAAAAAGATTTACACTTTACTTGTAGCAGGGACACGTATTTACTTATGTTATAGGCCTTTGATACCCAATGAAATCTCTGAAAAAGATAATCAACCATCTATTCGATCCCTGTCCAAGCAGATTTAAGGACTGGGCTCTAACAATAGTTTACCAAATCCAAATATTGTTTGTCAGTTTGGAGTTTTATGCCATACTCAAGGTTATTTCACTCGTATAACCGAGTGGCAGCCCAATGGGTTAAGAAAATCCTCCTTGACACCACTGGCAACAAACAAGTACTTCAAAGACATCACTAGACAATCTGCTGGATTTTTCCCTTAGCTCTGAGAGCAAAAGGGCAACCGGCTGCAGTTCCAAATTTAACAGAGAAAAACAAATTGCAGCTACATGTAGTGCCTCAGTGCAAAGGTTATGGATAAGAGAAAAACAAGTCAACCAACCAACAAAACTGTCAAATTTTCTTAACCCATCGCTCAGATATAATTAGACTTGATGTTAATCTGTCAAATCTTAATCATAGCTGAAACTTAAAAACATTATGTATAAAGTATCATCCAGGGCTTAATTTACTTGTATCTGGGTCAACCCTATACGAGTTCTCTCTGAGCAAACTGATGAAATTACAGAGGATGTTTGTTTGACTGAGGATGAATGCTATACTTAAGGTTCACTCATATGATGGTGCATCAGACCAGTGATTAACTTTGGCTAATCAAGGGTTAACCAACACTACTGGCAACAAACAAACACACAAAGCCGGACAATACAAAGAAATCCCCAAAAGATCAAGTGTGTGTTGCCCCTTAGTTTGGAAACCACCAGGCTAGCACAATGTTCGTTTGATTGGGGTTTAATTTTGTACTCATGGCTATTTTACTTATATGGTGATGGATCGTCCACTTCACACTGTGCTTAATTACGGTGGAAAACCTGGGAAGAAAACCTCACCAAAATCACCCCGACAATTGAGGGAGCCACATCGTGTATATATGTACCTGTTGGTTGAAGTAGGATTAGTAAGCGCAAATGCTAACCACTAAGCCATGGAATGCTAGGTTAGCATGAAGCGCCCTCTTATCAAACTGTCTGTGAACTTGATAAAAGGTGGCATAAAATAGCAAAACCAAAGCTGTGTGTAATGGAGACAGCCGGCTGGTCATCCAGTGAATGTCAAGAGATGCACTGATTGGAATCACACATTCAGCATTGATGCCTTTTTCTAAAGAGAGCTGTTATGGCATACTGTATTTCAACAAGCAGTTGAGTTTCCAAGAAATGATTGTCCACATTCTCAAATCCCACAGCTTTATGCTGATAACATAGGCAAAACATTTGTTTTTTTATTGGTGTTTAACATTGCACTCAGGGGTATTTCACTTACTTGAAGACAGATTGTATAAGCTTACTTCATACTGTTTCTTCCCTAATTATGGTAGAAAACGGAGAGGAAACCTGGTAAAAAAAACACCCCTGTGATTGCTGGAGTCACAATATGTGACTCACGCAAATACCTGAGGACCAAAAGACAGACTTGATCTTTTGAAGGATAACTAGAAGTAGGATTGGCAGGCACACATGCTAGCCCCTTGAAAAATCCCTTCCTACTGAGACCAACTGAAACTTGTTTGTTTGTTACATGTAGGTAGGGGTTTAATGTTGTACTCAAGGGTATTTCTTTAAGATGACAACGGTTTGTCCACTTCAGACTGTTCCTTGCCTAATTCAATGGAAAACAGGGAGAAAACCGCGTACCCCCCCCCCCCTCCGTGGGGGGAGGTGACTCACTCATATACCTGAGGGTGGACAGAATCCTGAGAATGACCCAGTATAATGATGCTGACAAGCGGAACAAGTGTTAACTTACACTTTACACCAATGGCTCTCATATGCAGTTATCATTAATATAAATTACCTCTTATCATCAAATTAACTAATTCCTGATGAATTTTGAGGGTCAGGTCTGAACAAACATATCTTTGTATTTTATCTAAGTTAGCTTTATAAAAATAATTCTTTATGACAGATAGATCGTTTGAAACTAGCCTTATTCTATATCATCTATTAAACTGATATGAAAACAGTTTTAGTATTTTTAATGATGGTGACCATATACTGTAGGTCAAGGTAGAACAGCTTCTGTTAACAATCAGTCAAAAGCCTTTCTCTTGGTCATATCACACTATTCAGTATAGACTATCTGTTGTCCATTTATAACATGGCAAGTGTTTACAGTACCAGTAGAGTTGTCTCCCTGTAATTAGCACAGACAACAGTGACAGATGTATAGCAATTTGTGTGTTTTTCTGTTTGGGACTTTGGCTTGGCAGTTAACACAACCTAGGAGGTAATTAACAATATGCAACAAGGGCCAGTTGTTTGAAAGATGATTTGTCTGTTACATAAGATAAAATCTCTAATAGATGATTAGCAATATACCTTTTATGGTGTGATGTAGGGATGTAATGATACACCGATACATCATTGTATCGCGATATCTTTGCAGACGATACGATACAATATCCATAGCCCTGTAACGCGATACCACATTATTAGTTATTTATATACTTATTTTAATCCTCTAACAACTTTATTTCATAAAACTTAACTTAAATAATGCCGCGGATGAATGCTGTAGTGAATCTGAATAAGCAAGAGACTGATGTAGCTATTTTT
>JARFOD010046178.1:0-10091 GCA_031763545.1 Mopalia muscosa
AAGATTAGTCCTAATAGCAGATTAAATCACTAATTTAGGATTAGAGATAGGTCTTCAACATGGAGTGACGTCATCTAGTCTAGGATTTAAATTATTAGTGCTTTGAACAACTGGAAAAAGGAAAAGAAAGATCCGAGCTCAATGGATCCAGGCTAGACCAGGACCTCTATCACCTAGTCTATTAATACACTTCCTGGATGTTTTGTGGTGTGACATACGTGTTACATTGTTCTTGCCACTCTCTTCAAGACACGGTCGATTAACATGATAAATTCACATCGTCGAAACTGCATAATAATTGTGCCGTCCATGTTGGAACTAAAGGGAGGTTATCTTGTTTTTCAAATGAGACTTAGGGTCTCTGCAACACCGGACAGATCGTAATGATATGTTATTCAATTGAATTCCCTGTCTGGTGTACACGGAATTGAAATCGAAGGAAATTTTGGGTTGCTTCATCAATTGTTTCTGTATCTTCATGACATTCTATTTATCTTTCCAGTATTGTGGTTTTGTTTTTCAAGTCTAATATAGATTAATATACGTTTATAGACCTACCTTAGGCTTAAGGCTGTTCTAAATAAAGACGTTTTAAGACATTTTAGCATTGTCCGTCCAAAGTGTACCTAACAAAGTGATGACTAATGAAGTCCAAAAGACTTATGAAAACCGGATATTATTCACATGGCTCTATTTGAATTGGATATGAGGTATATAGGTTTCTCAAAGACGAGTAGGATGACATTTGGAAATATAACATTTTAATTTTCATTATTGCAAGTTACCTCAATTGCTTCGAATATGAGTGTACAATACACTTAATGTTTTTACCGGCAGTCAGTGAAGCTGTATACCCGGTATCATTCAGATACGATCCTGGGTCAGGGGCTGGTGTATAATAGCTTTTACAGCACGATGACCGGCCTATATGCTTTTTGTAGATGAGTTACCAAAGAACACACGTGCTATGCATTAGAAAGTTATAGCGGGCTTCAGTTGTTGACTTAGTATATAGGACCTGGGTCCTATAACTGCCCGGTTTTCTAGGGGAATCAATAAGTATATCTATAAATAATCTGACCGGAAATTGTGCAAACGGGCTTATGATTGGATAGTCTTGAAGGTGAATGTGTCATTTGTACCTAGTCAAATATAATAGCTTCTATTATATATATCGGTGAGCAATAGATTGAAAGTGAAAATGTTATCAACCGTAATTAAGCCATGTGAGTCTCGTTCTGGTCTACAGGACTTCCGGTACACTCTTCAAACTGAAACGCTATATCTTGGTATATTGCTTTGTTCTTGGCAGTGAACGGATAAGGTAATTGCCGGCTTTTCAACTTCCTGTTTTATAATAAACGTAGAAATATAATTATCGACCAAGTATCTTGTATTGAGTCAATCGTTTGAGGAGAGTTCAGAGATAGCTAGAGTGTCGAAATGTTGTTACATGTAAATAGATCTATAATGTATAAGTATGTATGTTGGCTTTTGAAAGATAGACTTACATGGCAGCAATACAGTTTGAGCAGTAGGGTGCATATATTTGACAGTATGCTCCATGTGTTTGCAGTTAAGAAGTCACTCAGCATCATCAGCAGTCTTGCCTCTAGAACTGAAAATAACAGAAGTGTTAAATAGTAGTAGAGCTATTTCTTTAACCATATCACTCTTCAGTGTCCCATTGAACTGATTAATGAACGCTTAACTTTACTTCGAGGTGATAATTGCCAGTTAATTTCTCATTGCCCTAACGCTCGGGGTATTGTGAGATGTTTTTGCAGTGGAAGCTTCTCCATATGTTATTTAAATGTGGCAATGCCGCCAGAGAAAAAAAAAAAACAGCCAAATATAACTGTATTTCGGTCATACTTTTTGGGCCTTCTTGCTAAGGGTAGTTTATCGTGGGAGTAACAACGCTGTCTTTACTTAGCACTAGTGGAATATTACCTCTTCAACATAACCAAAACACTTCAGCTCTCTGGTTAAGGGCAGTTTGTTTGAAGAGTAGCAATGCTGTCTTTACTTAGCACTGGAGGAAAATCTACTTTCCAACAGTATAGCAACGCTTCACATCTTGGTTGGGCTAGTTTCAATTATTGTTAGAATACACAGTCAGCATCAGTGAACATGGTAGTTTTGACTGCTGACGATGGCAAAATAAAGCCGAAATATTTAGTTAAAATGAGTCTTTCATTCTTCATTACATCTTTCATTACTCATTACTTTCATTACTATACTTGTGTACTATGTTAAAATTATCAGTGGAACTAACGGATTTTACAGCCGTCGTATAGATGAAATACCCTTAAGCACGACGTAAAACACCAATCGAACGATCAATCAATCAACGAATCAGTCCACTTCACATGTAATGGGTGTTGCTGGAATACACTGCGGTAATTTAAAAAAAATCAAACATCCAATCAATCATTATTCCTGTCGCAGTTCTTTGTGAACTGGAAAAGTTATTAGGAACTGTATAGCGATAATTTGAGACACATAGTGAGTGGATGGGTTGGTGAGGGTTGTGCCTTTGAGGAGGGAGAGGTGGGACAAGGGGAGGAGCTTGGAAACTTCGGCTAATTTGTTAATTTAGACGTAACCAGAACTATTTACATTTTTACTTGAATTATTACCAACGGTGTGAAGTTTTTCCTGTTAAACGCAGAAGAAAAACAATTCGCTTCTAGTTCTTTTTCGCCCTGCATTAAAAGAACTTGCAACGACGTCGACGAAATATGTTTAAGTGTCTATCTTCAATGACCTTTCCCTTAACCTAAACTTGCGATGTCGACACCTTTTTTTAAACAGGCTTAACCGCATATGAACGTCAGTATTTCCGTGATAAACCTGGAAGGGTAGAATTATATTAAACATGGATCTGACGCAACCTAGTTAATGATTGGTGTGTATTTTGGTATGGTTTCGACGTGTGTTTGTTCTATGCAGACCAGTGAAGAGTTAATCCGAATGACGTAAAGGCGACTTTTGCAGAGTGTTAAGCCCGCGTCTCATGCTTCGATCAATAGAATTAGTGTGCGTTACGTCAAGCATATGACCCACTTTATAATCCCAGAAGAGACATCAAATAAAAATAGTACATAAATATATATGAATACCTAAAAAGGACTTTTGTAAAACTGATTGACAGTCGCCATTTATTAACCTGGTAACACAGTTGACATAGACAGTTTGTTTTATCATATAGCCAAAGGCCAGGCTTCAAATTCTAGTGGAATACCACAGACGTATAAAACATTTGAAATAATAAATTCGTTTTTATAAAAAGGTAAACTTTGCATAGCACATGTTATTCTTTCCACCCTAGGAACTATACAAAATTATTGTTTCGTTTTTAACGAAGCTGTTAAAAATAAACATAGAAGAGGGGGTAGGAGCATTTAACTTCCACTCTCTGGGCTAAGGGTTTGTTTGTACAACAACGTGCCACCTGTTATGCCCTCAATCGCCTTTCTCGCTGGCCGGCCCGAAAAAAGCCTCTGCAGACAGGCCAAGACAGTAAACACATCGCTGTAAAATTTGGTATGGTACACGGGGAATATGAAATGGACCGAAATAACCAATCACTTCACCTGTTTATACGTGTGTGGTCTAAATGTCTCATTCAACGGATATGGTTTAATTGTACTGATGCCTGGCTGTACCTCTTCATTACCTCTTGTTAGTGATGAAAACCGAAACGTTTTGCGCTTACCTTAAAGTTGGAATATACAACAATTCTCTGTTATTAAAATTGTGTCAATTTAAATTAAGATTTATATCAAAAATTTAATATCACATTTAAATTGCGTGGCCATTCAATAGCAAATTGCTGTTTCAAAAGTGCATCCTCAATTTGTGTACAGATGTATACGTATATTATAAACAGATGTAGGCATATTGTATTTCTTGTCTCTCAATCATAACTGGGTGGAGTAAAAAAGCACAGTTGGTCCAAATTACAAGCTGTTTTTATGTTCTTTTTGTTTTTTTTGCGTATTCTACAGACTGAAATGAATTGGGATGCTAAAAACGTTTCTTCCCACATCTACAAAAATCGACGTAAACGCCCGTGTCTATCTACATTGTCTTGCTGTGATCCTATATATACACGATTTCGTTTATTCACTTAAGATATATATCTTGTACATTAAGTCAGGGTGGTTGTGAGTTGTGTTAGGTATCTTATCATAACATAGAGCGGCTGCCAAGATGTTGGTGATAGGCGAAACGAAACGCTCCCCTAGTAACGTTATAGTTGATGAGAAAGACAGGAAGCGTCTCATACCCAACTTGAATGCCCCGAATATACGATTAGTATAATGCTTTACCAGGAAACATCCCCGATTACACGGTGATGCTATGCTAATGGCAGAATACCATGACCAATAGACTCCGTCTCACATAAAGTGTAGTTAGCGGCCTCGTTGATTATATAATAAGTTAGTTTTTCTACCTTCAGCGATAATTGATAGTGTACAAACAAAATGGAACTGCCTATATAGGCTACATTGTATCCTACTAACATTCAGAGATTTGCCAAACTTATTCAAATTTGGCTTGAATGAACCGCAGACAGATGACTTATATAAATAGCTTTTTTATTCTTAATTATATAATGAATTAATCAGTAGGCCTATGTTGAAAATCTTCCATTCCTGTCACTTCTGATAAAAACTGACTGGAAAAGGTTGAACTTAGAAACTGGTTCGGTTGAACTAACTGCTGGTTTAAATTTAAATGTGGACTGAAAAAATGTCACACTACCAATTCATTTTTAAGTTACAGTTATGAAGCTAAAAACAGGTAACGAGTTGGGATTGTAAACTGTTAATTGGGGATAATCTTTTCGTTCTTGTATGGACGTCCATTTACTCAGTGTATGTGGAGAATTATCTTCGGTGAGTGCGACGCAGTAGTTCGACAGGATGAGCTCTTCACACACACAACTAGTCTGACAGCTAACTATTCTGACAGCCTGTTATTCCGTGGCCTCATTAGTCTAAAACTTTCTCAACTTTTGAAAACAGAAACTGTAATCAAATCTGGACGAGAATGAATAAAGTTCGCCTTTGTGTTTTGTTTTAAGTAGATTGCAATAGCAAACCACAAGAGATCTAAGTACATGTATAGTCCAAGCATAGGTTAAATCTTTTACCTATACCGAGGTTCATATCTCGCTGTCTTCCAGAATCTCGGTGGAACCGTAACATCTTTTAATAAATCAAAACACCGCTTTTCAGCTTGTGATGGTATTAGCGACGTTTTGGATTAGGTGGGTGTCGAACATTCTGGGTGTCGGACTTTTGACTTGTCTGAGTTCTCCCCCTTCATCTACACAAGCCAAACATCTGATGTTGGGGGGCGGGGGGGCGGGGAGGGGCTCCCTAGAAGGAGTGGGGCGGGACGGGGTCCTGTGTCACCGCCATAAAGCAGGCAAATCGAACCTAAAATAGAGTGTACTGAGCGTATTCTGGATATTCCCGACTTTATACAGAAAACCCCGACCATGCTATATCGACGTGTACGTACAGATTTGAGATTATGAAAGGAAGCCGATCAATATACTCTCCCTTTTGTATTGAGAGGAAGCTCAACTTACCTTTCCAATGGTATTGGCTAATTCACAAACATGTGTTAATTCGTTTTATATACACTGGTCAATACTATTTTAATAGTCATAGTGAGTAGAACATTACACTGGCAACTCAGGGCTATAATTATTAATCTATAAAGTGAGGTCAGCATTGGATGTCAATGTTATCCACAATAAGCGGAATTGTTTGTCCATATGTTATATGTATTTATAGTGGTAACATATGGTACGATCAATGATATATAATCGTACAGTTTATATCTAAAACAATAAAAAAAGTACCGATTTTATATAATCGGAAAGCATTGAAATGAGATATTTTAAATAAATAGACAGGTATTATGTTCGGCTCGCATCCGTATTGATCTCGTATATATACTATGGAAGTTCAATGCAGCATATTCAAATTATATACAGAAAGAGAACAACGGCCAGATTAAGTGTGTTGAAATAAGCTTAATTGAATAAATTCTCCTCAGATTAAGTCAAATTTAAATTGCTTTCAATTTCTGGATTATTTATTTTGTTCCAAATGAGCTCTGTGTGTGTTCCATTAGCCTCTTGACATTAATTATATGTGATTTGTGTTAGGTATCTTATCATAACTTAGACGGCTGCCAAGATGTTAGTGATAGGCGACACGAAATGCTCCACTTGCAACGTTATAATTTATGTGAAAGACAGGAAGCGACTCATACCCAACTTGAATACCCCGAATATACCATTACATCAGCATAATACTCTACCAGGAAACATCCCTGATTACTCGGTGATGCTATGCTAATGGAAGATTACCATGACGAATAGACTCCGCCCCACATCAAGTGTGGTTAGCTGTCTCGTTGATTATGTTATAAGTTACTTTTCTTCTTAAAGCGGTTCATGTTGAGTCACCCTGTTGCCAGGGGTTCTCTGGGGAGCTATTATAATAACATTATACAAGAGAAGGATTCGAAATGTGCAAGAGTCTGTTTTAGTGATTACACGTGCATGTCTCTGCTGTTATCTTTGCTTTCAGCAAAAGAACGAAACGGGTGTAATTGAATAATTATACAATACAACCGAGGCACTCACTGTTCTCATAACAGCAAGTTTAGCAATGATATTTATTACACACTTGAGTGAAAACAAAAATACAATACGTAACGGATTGTTTATGAAGAGACATGTGTATTGTTGTTTTATATGTTGACATGATAACAATACAAAATCTTGTTTTGGTGAACGATTGTTTGCAAAACAGCATTGAACTTTATCTGATGTGTTCTAAAAAAATGATATATGATTTATTGTCTTTGTAAATCGTCACAATAATTCTGTCGTGCCTTTGGAGTCCCCAGAGAGGATTCGCATTCATAATTCTTTTGTTGGTTTTCGAGAATCTTTGACGGTTTGGTGTGAATGTTTCTTCGCACGATACACATTTCTCCCCAGTTTAGCACGATGTTCTGTGTCATGTATTTACGCAGTGATAATTGTTCAAAGTCAATGCCTGGCTATTTGAAGTATGTGATCTGTGAATTATTCAATCGTTATCCGTATTCGTGCTCTTCAATTCCTTGACACGTCATACAAAACAATGTCATTGTGAAGTAGAAGCAGAAAAGAAAAATCAATTGTCAGCCTCTATTGACGATTGTAACCTTTCAAACCTAACACGTTATCCATTAATCTTTAATTGTTAATTTTTTTTAATTAATCTAAAATGAAATCGGCTTGATTTTGTAAGACCGATATGAAAATAAGTGAAGGAAGTAGTTGTTTAAAGATAAATTATAGAAAATCTGTATCCTTTAACATAGTTACCGCGAACTTTAACCCAATACGATGCTGTTTTATTGTATATGGTGAATTCCGCCAATCCAGGAGTTACAGGTATTAGTAATTTCAAGTGAAGAATCCAGCTCCCTTGTCCAATCTCTATCAAAACCTCACTTCTGTCATTTGGATCAATTAAGCATGGAAATGTATTTAAAAATGCATTCAACATCATCCGACATTTGAAACAAACCGGGAATAACTTGGGATATCAATGACGTTAATCCAATGACACTATATAATACAATAACTTGAGAACCATTTGTACGCCTTCAGAAATTACTATGTATTAAATAGGCACTTGGGTTTACATGACAGTCTAGGTCGGTTATTTGCGCATTTCGTAGATTTATACTTACTAAAGGTTTTACTTTGACCCATATAGTCGACATTTCAGTTGTTTTCTTTATATTTTTATTTTTTGGGATTGGGAGGGGATCAGGGTAAATATTAGAGACATACAAATTGGTTTAAATGTGGGCCCACTTTCGTCAAGCAACTACGTTTGGGATTGATGACTTTCTCTCAGTAGGATGTCTTGCCAAACTGTGAACGTTTCGGTTACCGCGTGTTATCTAATCCATCAGCTGTCTAGAATCGGATTACGTTGTTGCATTTCGCTGTTGTGTTTCTCGCTCTGTGTACGATAGATAGAACCGAATCCGGTCCACAGTAATCTCAAATCGATCTTACCACATCGCTTCACTATGTTGTTATCCTGATATCAATACCATACCAATGCTGAACTGCATGTATAGCCAGCTGTATCAGTGGCTCTAAGCACTTCCCAATACAGCTGTCTTTGTCTTGGATATTTGCATCAATTCATCTTAGAATCAATGCCTCAGGAATTCGGTTGTGTAAGGACTCGGGATGTTGTCGTATAGATAATATTTTGGTTTGAGTTATTGAAAACCGACTACATAACCATATTGAACTCTTATCAGTGAGGGTTGTTTAACGTTGACCCTGTGGTAAAGTTTCACAGCTGAAAACGCTAGCATAAAGTATTTTATTGCCCAAATTTACTGGTACACGTCATAAAAAAATTCCCAACAATTTTGCTGTATGACTCCAAGGCACTATTAAGATTCCTAACTTTGTGTGCACAGATGGAATCCATCTGATAAAGCGAGATCTCGAGATGTACCACGAGAACGGCAACACAGATCTCTATGCTGTTTCAAAATATATAAATATATATTAATAACTGCTGCCATACAGACTCATATTATCCATGAAGCGCTAATATCAGTAAAATAACATGCATCCAGTAAATAATCACCGTGACCTTCAAAAGACCTCAAGGATGGATCGAGAGTTCGAGCAAGAATAATATTGCGCCAAATGTATTTCAATACCCAACACTTACACTCTCAAACACGGCTTTCGAGCACTTGCACAAGATTCTGGTATGCAAGCAAACACCAACAAAGTGGTGATAGGCAAATAAATAACACATACACGAGCGTACCAGGTTGACATCTACGAACAAACAATTGTTATGCACACAGGCGTAAAATCCCTCGGCCGCTCCTTGCAATTAGCGGTAACCAGTAGGATTATTACAGATGAAAACCAAATAGTTATCCGAGCAGTTTTTTTGGCTATAAGAACAACAACAACAAACATAGAAGCTTTAATGGTTAATTCACGAGAGTGTTCCAGTTTTTGCCTTCATTGTAGAATTAAGTTATAAAGTGGAGCTGCAAAAATAGAAACAAATTCAGCCCTTAGAGAAGAGAGAGTTCGTTATTGATTGTCACACCAGCCAATTAGGAATCCGTATGAGCTTCAAGTTTAAATGATCTATTTTAGAAATATAGAACAAAGCGAAGCTGATCATATAGAAAAGCATTATGAGGAAGATCGAATGTCATTTTAGGTTGACAGAAAAATTAAGCAGGTCTATAATATCAATTTAAAATCCTAAAATTTGTTTTCTGTTTCATATAAAGAGCTTATATTGTCATTCCATTGGAGTTCATGTATGATAGCGAATTATAGTCACGAACAGTAAACTGGGAATAGGGTAAAGTTTTTGATAAAGATTTCTATGTTTTATATTTGTTTTGTGTTTGAATCGTCACGCTGATGAACCAACCTTCAGATTATCGCTGGTAAAAATAAAATGAAGGTGTCCCCTCTGCACCCCACATCCCCCGATCGGTGTATCACAGGCTTATACGGGATGGAGGCAAACCGATGAACCCCCATCAGTGTCTCGCAGGTTTAAACGGAATGGAGGCGACTTGATGAACCACCTTCAGCCTACACTTGTGCAAACAAGATGGAGGATACCTGCTGTAGCCCCTTCAATGAACCGTAGAGGGCGACTTCCGTGTGTCGCAGGCTTAAACGGGATGGATTTGACTCGATGAACCCACATCAAAGACCGAAGAAAAAGTGGTTGAGGCGACCTTATGAACCACTTCCAGTGTGCCGCAGGTTAAACAGGATGGAGGCGACTTCAATGAACCGCAGATAAAATGGGTTGAGGTGACCTTATAAACCACCTTTAGCGTGCGGCAGGTTAAACAGGATGGAGGCGACTTGATGAAGCCCTTTCAATGAACCGCAGATAAAATGGGTTGAGGTGACCTTAAAAACCACTTTTAGCGTGTGGCAGGTTAAACAGAATGGAGACGACTTGATGAAACTCCTTCAATGA
>JARFOD010046189.1:0-10091 GCA_031763545.1 Mopalia muscosa
GTTATATGCGCATGAACACAGTGTCACACTGCAAATTAAGTTGCGGTTTCAAGCGTGTATTTATTCTTACGTTCATGTGAAACAGGGTTCGTTTTAAAAACACAAACGTTTCTTCACCATTGTAATAATCAAGAAGTGGTTTTAGTGGTGTATATATAAAGCTATTCTGCATTCACACAGACATAGATATGTTAAACATATATCCTTGATTTCCACTGAGAAGTTCAGCATAGTACAAGAGTAGTGTTACTCCGAAGACTCATTTTGACATCACTATTTCAACGGTTATGGCCATCATGAGGAAACTGATGATTAAACATATATTTATGGCTGAAGGGTGAGAAGATTGGCATTCCAGGTTGGGGGTTCGAAGAATTGAGGTTTCTTGTGAATTCATTATTTTTTTTATACAAAAACACAGGCAGACAGCAAATTTGAACAAAATTTAGACAATGTTTGCTCTCCCCTGAAAATATTCCTAAAATATTTCCCAATATAGAGGCGATTAACGAATTTTCAATTGAAACCAAACAACGAGAAATTTAAATTTTAAGCAATCGATAGCTTTGAACACACAAGAGATGATAACAATAGAATTAAATTAAAAATGCTAGAAATCTATTCTAGATAATACTCGAAAAGCGGAGTAATACAACCAATAGACAAATCCGACGAGTAATATATATATGACAAAGGTTTGCTCCATTACTTTTACACCAGAGAACATAGAAGACGGAGTCACATCTAGGAAGATCGTAAGAAAATAAACCAAACATGCATCAAATTGTTATTTATTTAACATTACAGTATCACGACACACTTTGCAAGATTTTTTTTATTTAATAAAACTATATATTAATTGCCAATTAAGAGGGCAATCTTACCCCTCCCCCTGCATAGAAACCTTATAAAAACAAACAAGCGTAAACTACAAAGAATACTTCTCGCAAAAAGAATTAAATCCAAAACTTTATAAAAATTTGAAGGTATAACTTGGTTAAACTATATTTAATGTAAACAAGTAACATTATTTTTCTTTCTCTTAGCCCGATTAACCCCACTACTTTCCACTCTGTTTCACAGTGTGACTTTTGGTAAAAACCATTTGGTCAAGAGAAAAGCAATGTTGACAAAGCCAATCTTAAAGAAAAGAGAAAATGCCCCAAGCAAACTAACCCTACTCTAGACGGTTTTCCATTAGTTCCAGTGGCGAATCGGCACGTTTGTCAAGAGTTACTTCCCTTGGTAAGGGTTTATTCGATGTTGATCTGATACGGTTTAGACAGCCTCCATACATAAGGAAGAAAGATATATTATGGCTAAAATGTATTTTAAAAGCGTGGGGAAATTGTATATAAAGACATTATAAAGAGAATGTATGAAAAAATTAAATAAGATCAACAAAACAAATAATAAGTCGTACAGAATAGTATGTAAAATATACACCATACTTAATTAAGGAACTGAAATAGAATTTAGACCCTTAATAATTTACGCTAATTCGTAACATACTTACATCAGTACAGCACCAAATTCGTTTAAAGAGCTAACACATTAAACACTATATAAACACTCAGTAGCTGTACTTCATAGAAATCACTTTTGCTTCCTTATTTGCAGTAATAAATCCCTATGCCATTTAAAAACAAATAGCATTCAATGTGTTTAACCATTAAATAAAATTTGATTACGCGGGAACATTATATTCAGTGTTTGTAACAAGAATAGACATTTTTTAAGACAGTTTCTCCAAAAATGACACACACAAAAAAGGATTAATGTATATAAGTCTGGGGCTTACAAATATCAAGTTGATACATTCGTTTTCATTATTGCGACAATGTGAATTTATACCCGAATTCACTCACAAATATTCGTGTTTTCGTTTACGTTGTCCCATACAATTTAATACGTTAATCATTATTTTGCAAACCCTGTCAAAAAAGTCGTTTTTGTCTGCAAACGCTTTTATTAAATGGAAATTGAATGTGAAAAGCTTTGATGTAAACGTTCGAATCTTCAAAATAAATATATGGTCTATAAAATCAATAGGAATCCTTTTGTTACTTTTTTTCCCAAAGGGGAATTAATTTAAGCCCAGCGAATAACTTACCATGGGTTTCACATAAAAGGCGACCAATGTAACGGGTTTGATTTATTGGTGTATAAAATGCGGCTCGCGGACTTTAATCACAGTGTCATAAATATAACAGATGCTAACCGTGGAGTTGGGTAAGTCAGTGTTAATGACTACATCAGGCGGCCACACCTCAACAGTTCAAAAGTCGTTTGTAACTCCGCGGTCACTGTCGTCAAATCATGCCATCAATAAATTTTATTAATCTTGATTATTTTTTTAATATTCCCTAGGCGGAACTGGCCAAGTGGAGAATATGAGGTGCTATAGTGGTGAAGTTATTCGCCCAGTGAACTGCCACGCGACATATTGAGGACGTAAAACGGGATTACAGTGTCGCTAACAAGTTTGCTGCGGGGCGTTTGAGAACCGTTAATAAAGATATCAGCTTATATCGCCTCACGGTTGACGAGACCTGAAAACGACTAGCGTGAGGGATCTATACAACTCCCGGACGGGACGATCAGCTTGGCACATGGCGGACGCCGCGGGGAGGCAGCTTAGACACAAGGCTAAACCGAGATGGCCCCTTCAAAAACCTACCCCAATATTGCATTTTGTTTTCGCTGCGAATCGTCTATATTCACGAGACACAATAGAGAAATGAATGGAGAGTATCCGACAGAGCCACCCACCCGTGCCTTAACTAACGAGGCATAAAATCGTCTCCTTTCTAGCGAAACTCGAAGTTTAGTGCCGCTACAGTCCTTTAAAGTGTCCACTCTCACACAAGAGTGGGTTTATGTAAAAGACGAAGATGGCAACAAAACCGGAGACACTCTTAAAGTAGTTGACAAGTGTAATTAAATCAAAATCAAAACATTGGATTCACCGCAAATTTTCAAACAGAAAACCGCAAATGGATTGCCTTTAATAAGACATCTATAGGCTTACACAAAGGGATATTCCAGAATTTCCGTAAAATTAATTGTCTAGTGTTCTAAATATTCCCCATAATGACCATGAAGCAGAGTGATTCAAAACAACATTATATTTACAAACTACTGTGAAGGTAATACGAAGAACACGACTCTTGGTCACGATTTTCAACTAACCCGAACCACGTTCACGTTTCACTCTCCATCAATGCCGGCGGATACCACGATTTCAACAGACTTTGTTAAATATTTTACTCAAATTATTCAATCCATGATCAACGCCAATTCTGTTAAAAACTGTCTAACCGTATATTTAAAAAAACAAAAACAATGCAAATTTGCAGTAGTCAGTAAAATATAGATATCCAAAAGTATTTAAGCAAGCCGTAGACTGAACAAATCTCTAACAATAGAGGAGCTCAATTGTGTTTATTTCGTCTAAAGTATATAGACTTCTACTCATTTATGACACAATCGCTATGTGTAGTTGTTCACACGGCTTTGGTCAACAATGCCACCCAATACGCACCAGTGAAGATCTATTCCAGACGTTTGTTATATGGTTGTAAGTGGGCCAGATATATTTGACCAAATCTTGCCGCTGTCAACTGGGCAATTATTTTGTTTTTGAACAAACACTAAAGGAACTAAGTCTATTTGCCTTCCGATAACAGTAACACATTGCTACAAAGTGTCAATGGGCCCTACACAGCAATAGACTTGCTTATACAGATGGATTTTCTGCCAGCTTTTTACACAATATATTACATGTGAGACACAGGCCCATCATGGTTCTCTGCCTAAAGATGTCTGCCATGATTTAATGTCCTGAGTGTTAACAAATAAAGGGAAAATGAAACCTAATGTCAATTCATTTCATATTTGATTTACTGACGGTACATTCAACATTTAACGATGATAAAAAATATTTTTTTTTTAATGTGGAGAAAACGAAAATTACGTTTTTTAATTTTATTTTGACATAATAACGGCGTGGAGTTATAGAAATCGAGGCGGAGCAAAATAGCAAAAAACAACAACACTAATAATAACAATAAATTGTCAACTAATTCTCGTTTTTGTACACGTAACACAGATTTTATATTTTAAGTTATTGAACACTTCTTACCATTGTATCTTTTCGAGGGGATAAAAGACACCATTTGCAAAAAATAATTAAACAATTTGTTTCACACTTTGTTAAACTTGTTTTGAGTATTTTTAAATTGTGGGCAGTGTTGCTAATGGTATATGTGCTAAATATTTAGAAAGCGTTTGGTTCGTAATCTGGACGTGTTCTCGTATACAGCCGAAAGACAAAAAGGAGGTCGACCGGAAACCGGATATAACGAAATTCCTCTCCTGTAGACAACGCCATCTAGCGGCAAACAAGATAAACACGTGTTGGTAAACTTCAGCTTGTTCATTTGAAAAGCAGGCGGACATTTTGCATCCAGATTTGTCAACTAGCGAGTTTCCGAATTGAGAGTCGACGTTTAAACTGCGACAGGGAGATATTCTGCGCTGAGAATCATCACGTACGGTCCCTTGAAGAGTTCGCTGAGTGGTCGGGAGTTCGGAAGGGCCGTGGTCGGGTAGACAAGGTACCCGGTGATCAGGCCTAACTCATGACTGGGCCTGCACCTAGTTCACCCTTACAACGTCAAACAAAAAAACTCACTCATTCATCAAAAACTCCGCTTCAAAACAAAGCCATTGCTGTATGGCCAGACGTGTCAAAAGTGTGTGAAAACGAATATTTACCTCAGGTTACCTTGCATTCAGCAAAAAAATCCAGAACTACATTTCAAAATAAAATAAGAAAATTGTGTTTACAATCTCATTCGTTTGTTAAGTTTTTAATATTTATTATCCAAATGTTACATACAGATTTAAATAAACTGTTTATCATGGGTACATCTGTTGAAGAGAAAACCAGCTGAACAATATCCCGTAAAGGACTTCAAATTTAGGCCTTTTTTCTTTGAATTCTTCTGTTTTACTGTTTTTATTTTTCTATAAATAATTTTATGCACTTATTTCATAACGATGCCGATTAAATATATTACAACGTGTTTATTGGTTTGTTAACTAAACAATCAGAGGTCATTGTACAGGTTTTCTTGTTCGCAATGATTTTCTAAACCATTTGTCCAAGCGGGTAATTTTGTGTATTTCTCCGGTTAAAATATTTATCGTTCAGATTAGCGTGTGTGAATTGGGCAAGTAAAAATGAAAAGTTTGTTAAACATTGTGTGATTACGAGTCGTTACGTTTCTGCTATAGGATTCCACTAATATTAAGGGCTAGAAATAAATATTGAATATTACCACAGCTTCAACAAGCCGGTTGAGTTTTTGATGAGCAAACCGCGCGCGGGGATTTGCTCCAGACTTAATACTACTTGTATGAACAGTTATTGAAGACAACATTCCGGCTATTGAAGAAGCAGTTAAGAAAAGACGATCATGTTTTCTTGTGCATTAGCTTGTGTACTCTGACTAGCTGGTTAATCGCCCCTGTATTTTACCGAAATAACAAATAGTGCAGATTTCCAATCCACGCGAGCGTTTTCTCATCTATCTTCAGTAAGTCCTTTCTCAACAAATTCGAAACCGGGTTTAGGCAAAAAGTGATAAACATAAACAAACGGAGAGCAAACTCAAGCAAACGATTTAAGATGTATGTGTTTTTGAAATCCATAACCGGAACTACTTTCTGATATCTGTCGTGTGCCGAAACCTTCGTGACAATATTTATAGACAATTTTTTCATTTTTATTTATCTATTATAGTTTTATTTTATATGAAGACATTTTGTCACTCTTTTTTCGATTAAAAAATGCACTCTTTTCTTGTAGCAAAGTTTATGAATAAGACCTCCACGTTAGACATGCGTAACGTTCTAGAGTTGGTGTTTTAAAATGCTGTTATGGTTACTCGCTTAAATCCGGCTTCACAATTACGAGTGTCAACATTGAGACCAAGAAAAAAGGCTTAGATAAGCAATCTACCGGTAATAATAAGTAATTTTCAAGCACTTAACATTTAAGACGATTTATTTGAGTTTTTCCACATATAAGCAGACACATATAAAAAGTAATTTAATCGAAATAAGAGCGAAATTTTTTTTAGATCCCAAACTCACATATTACTAGCTATTTATCATATTCTCTACCAAAAATGAAGTTTATGTTAAAAATAAATGTGGAATAAATCAGAATTATACGCCCCTTACGCTATAATGTCATAGCATTTTATTTTTTTGATGATTTTTTTCTGAAATAATGCTTGTTTCCAGTTGTGATATTTAAATAAAGCTACTTCTGTGGTTCTGTTTTAAATTATGCATGGACATCTCCCGCTTGATGTTACCTATGAATCACATTATAATGCCGGCGGTATATATAAAAGCAGCCGCCTAGACACCTGTTTTGAACGAAGTCAGATAAATGGAGGTAACTTTGATCGCAACTTGATTGACAGGTGTGGGATTTACCTGTGATATGTACATGCGCATGTCGATTTCACTAGTAATTACTCTCTCTACTGTATATTCCATTTATTTCACCCTCTACCTGAATAGAAGGAGATTTAACTGTCCCGCTACAAAAGCAATAACTGGGCGATATGTCACGAGCGTTTCCATGGTAACTGGGCCAATAAAACAGTATATTTCCATTTACGGTTAACGAAGTGTAGTCCTGCAATAATTACTATTGATTACAAAATCTCTGCATTTTCATTTTTTCCGCAGTGGAATTTTCTGGTGTTATATCATAATGCCTTTGAAGATACCCGCCTTTCATAATAGTTCACATGCAATGCTTTTTTGGCTTATGGTTTTAATGCATGTATTTGTGTCTATTATTTCCCTCGTATAGCTTTGTCTAGGTAGTTGTGTTAAACCGAGTTACCTCACTGCGGTGTGCCTTAAAATTAATGCCATAACGGGAATTTGTTATAATAATTTTTCTTTGTTGCAAAAGGATTCAAACTAAATCTCAGATCTCTAGCAATATAAAATCGACCGCAGATATCCTTCAAATATATAACAATAAAAATGGAAATGAAAAAAACTCCCCTGGAATTATAAAAAAACAATTAATCTGTCTATATAGGTTGACAAATAAAGTATTTTTCACTACTAGCCAAAGGTTGGGGACCGATCCTAAGCAGATACAAACACCTGTATCTTGCTATGTATTTCTAAAAACAAATGTACAACACAAGTTTGATTTTGATCTGAGAATGTGAAATAAATCTCCGAATTGAGCAAATGTTTTTTGCATTTGTTCTAATTTCGGAATTTATACACATAATCATAATCTACTCTGTTTCTTAAATTTTCTTTATTGAACTTACTAATCCATATCGCAAGTCAACATTGTCTATATGGAGAAGTACATTAGAACGCTACGATCGACTTGATTTAACACAACAAGCTCTCCAACGCGTCACATGAGTTGCTAAATCAATGGGCAGTGCATGACTAATGTTGAAAAAGTTGTATGTTTAGAAAATGTATTTTATCAGTATTTTCCTTTTTTAAAGGCTAAATATTTCTAACAACATATTTTACTTCCGACAAGTTTTTTTGTCTAACTCAAAGATTCGTGAGTTAGACAAAACCTATAGAGAGTCATGAGACTTCAAATCAAAGCATCCTTAACATTAATTTGAACAGCAACAATCTTATCTCTTCTCTTTATTTTTTAACGTAAAATTCTTTTCGAAATTTTAAGTTTGTACTGTAAAGTATTAACAAAGCAATGCTAGTTGTTCCACATGGACACGTTAATTAAACGCCAAATGTCGTTCTATGCGTTTTTTGTAAGGAATCAAGAAACAAACATATGAATTAAAATAAAATCGAAAGATGGCATTTTACAAAGGAAGACAAATTTACAGAACCACACTGCCAAAAACTATACTGGAAAAAGAACAATCTTCGTTACTTAATTTGCATGGTGCGAGATACGCTGAAATGTTGGAAAACAAATGCTAGTATTTGATTTCATCTCATTTGGTTTAATGTTATCTGTTTTAGTTGAAGACACTTGGTATATACATTGTATAGAATGATTGCTAACTTTCTGCACCATTATGTTAAGAACATGTGTCCGGGACAGTTTTACGAGTCTCGAAAGTCTCGAAAGGTTAATTAACATACAGCTTGATTTCAGGGAATTTTTACAAGTGCCTCTAACAAAGTTTATAAACATAACAGAGAAGTGTTCAACTCAATAGATCTCTTTTTGCCGAACTACCTCTAAGCGTGCAAATGATAGCTGAAAATGTCGGACTGCCCGGCCCGCGATTATTTTGATCGTGTTAAAGAAATAAGCGAAAGACTTGACGACCGCTTCCAGATTAACCGTTGTTTTGTTAGCATAATGATATCTAGCAGTCAAACGGTTTCTTGGTCCGTCTTATAACCTCTTCAATAATTGAAATCACAGGCTGGAAAAGAGCAAGGAAGTTGAAGGTTTTCTTCGCGACTGCCAAAATTGAGAAGAAATCTAAGCACAGGAAATCGGTCGCTTTATGGAAACTGTGTAAACACTGAGAAATCGTCCCAATTGAAAAGATGATTACAATAGGTTTTTGTAAGAATTCATTACCAAGATATGAGGAAATAGTTATAATGGAGATGGTTCTTCATTACATTAAGCTCATTAAATAGCAAAGCTGTAAATGTCTTTAAAATCAAAATATTTCCGTTAAAAAACAGAATTGGCAAAAATAACAGTTAAAAAAGAAATCTTAATTATCGGTACCTGCTATGTCAATATTAACTTTTGTTTGTCTTTCTAATGAAATCCTGGGAAAACCATCTTCCTGTTAAATCCCTAATGTTCATTTTGTATAGAGAGATCAAACGCTTTCCCTACAATAAATACATTTTTGCGTAAGAAAAAAAAAAAACACTCCACCTTGTTAATTTACAGGAGTTGTTACTTTTCCATGGCTTAATTATTTCAGCGGAATGAAAGCGAGATAGTTTTGGGAACGGGGTTAATTTCTTGCTTCTTCTTTTTCCTAAGTGCGGGGACACAATCTTTCCATTTTCTCTGGTTATTTTCCCTTTGAAATTTCGCTTCATCCCCTTTTTTCTGAAGCTTTCCCGAGCGGATTGATTGGATAAGAGAGGCAGACCTTTGCTTCGGCACGGTCAAGTCACCATCAGTTAGCTGTGTTTGCACATGGTCAAGTTCTCCGTTGCCCGGGCAACAGTTGTTCCTACAAGAAGTGACTTTTACTCTGATATTTACTCAAAGCCGTGTCGATGAACGGCTGAATTTTTGGTACAACAATTGACGGTCCTCATCGATTCGTTTCTCGTGGGTTAAAGAAGAGGCTCCAAAGGGGGTATCATGTAACGTCTAGTCCACGTCTCTATTGGATTGACTGACTGATTGATTCCGGAAGGTTATGGAAGGTTAATTAACGTAATGAGGTATGGTCTGTTTTAAAGACTGTTTAATCAACTTAAATCGATTACCTGTTTTTTTACTCGGTTGATCGCTGACTTATGGAATGGATGTTTGCAAGGTTAAATCTGTCGACTGACTGATTGACTGAGAGGCAAACCGTTTTTTTAATTATTTTTTACCATAAAAATTGTGGTTTGTTTGTTTACACTTTGGGTTTTAACCGTACTCAAGTTTATTTCGCTTATTTGCCGACGCGCAGGATGATGCGTTAAACTTACAGATGAAATTTAAAGTACGAAGCACATTAAATTATCAGGGTCCTATTGGTACTTCATTATATAGTAACAGTTCCAGTTCCACCAGCAACTGAGCAGCATTTATAAAAACAAAAGTATTACACGACTCCATATAAAACTCCAAAGCATTATCGTAACAATATCAATATCATCTTTAAGAATCGCCAAAAAAGTTGGTATTACAAAGAAAGGTACGTGCAAAGATAATCTCCAAAAATGAAGTAAACAGAGAAATAAGACAAATATATATATTTCTAAAAGCAATCACACTGGCACAGGGATGTAGATCAATTAAAATCTAAGAATTATCTTATGTTCTAGATAACTACCAGAGACAAGTTCCT
>JARFOD010046200.1:0-10091 GCA_031763545.1 Mopalia muscosa
GTGTGTTCAGTATACTGGCGGGAAATTTGTTTGCAAGTTGACTCGTTCCCGGGAAATTTTAGAAAATTCCAGCTGTGAGGACGATTGTCATACACATACAGATTTCAATTGTGCCCTCTGGCTTGTCTGTAGGCGTAGCGAGTGCGTTTCCTGAGCTGAACATGCTTCGATTTACCGTTCACGGGTTCGAGTCTGCCTTTCGACCATCAGGTATATGAGTGAGTCACAAGTTGTGGCTCCGGCAATCGCAGGGGTGGTTTTTACGAGGTTTCCTCCCAGTTTTCCACCGTAATAAGGCTGTGTACAGTGTGAAGTGGGCAATCCGTCGTCATATAAGTGAAATACCCTTGAGTATGACATTAAACACCAATCAAACAAACAAACAAACAAAACCTTTCAGTTTAAAATCAAACAAAGATTGGGGGAACGCAAAATACTCTCGAGTGAGACACTCTATAATTAACATCAGGAAACTTCTTGCCCTCCCTAGTGAAATGCCCTTAAGCACAGTGTTAAACAATGCGGCTAACTTTTACCTCTTGCACCTACATGGCATGGGTGAGCATACCCAGTTTGTGAGCATTCTAAAGTACGTGTATTTAAACATTTCACATCTTGGTTATACCAGTGTTAATTATTGTTGGAATACGCATCATCATATAAGTGAAATACCCTTAAGCAAGGTGTAAAGCAACAATAAATTTATCAATCACTCAATCCCAGGATTAGTGGTTAGCATGTTTGCTTACTAATCTTACTCCAATTTACCGAGCGTGTGGTTGAAGGAAACTTTTGTTGCCCTGGCGCTTTCTGAAATAAGGAAACAGGAAGCCAATATGTTTGTGATGACTTTGTTTTGTCCTGTGAGTGTCCTGTATTTGTCCCAATCAAACAAACAAGCAAACAAACAAACCATTTTACCGTTCATTGGAAAAGAGTCCTTCTGTTGACCATAAGGTACATGTATATGAGTGAGTCACCAGTAGGAACAGTATGAAGTGGACACTTGTCATCATATAAGGGAAATACCCTTGAGTTTGACATTAAACCCAAATCAATCAAACAATCTATCAATCGTGTACATTTATGTATGAGGTTTCCTCCTGGTTTCCCATCATATCTTTATAAATTCTGTTGCGAAGAGCACTCTGGCTAAGGCAATGCTGTGAAATCCTCATGTTGTTCACCACTGGAGGAACAATCATTTTCCAACAGAGTAATGGTCATGTTAGTGTGGCTTTTCTGTTCTACTACATTGCATTCAAATATCTGAGATGTATTTAAGCATGGTGTTAAACACTAATCAATCAATGATTTGATCAGGCACAGTCAGGGTCTTGTTGCCAGTCTGTCTGGACCATTTAGGAAGAGAGCCTCATAGAACCTCACAGATATGTGTATATTTTCAGGGAAGACTTGACACCCTGACCGCTTTAAGTTCTGGCCGTAGACAGAGAAGGGTCGATAACAGAGAATCACAGGGCTACACAGGCTTTACAATCAGGTTGGTGACCCCAGCATAACATTATTGCTTTTTTAGTCTGGGGTCTAATGTAATTATACAGTAGCGTAATATTTGATAAATGGTTATGTGATTATCTGTCTGTGTTTTAGCCCATTACCCCTGTGCTATAAATCTTCGCAAAAATTTATATGAAGATTTCCCTGAAATTGACCCTCCATCTTTATAGATTACTATATCTGGTATGTCACTCTGACAAGGAGAAATAGTTTAAGGTGTATTGGGATGGAGATTTTTGGGGCAAATCTGTCTTTGAGGTTGATCAATCCTAGCGGTGGAAGGCAGCTCCCTGTGACCTTGTTGTCTCTGACCTTAAGGACAGCATATAACTGATTTATTGTATTGTCATGTTTTGTAAATTTACAGACTTATCTTATCGTGCCATTTTTTTTTATATATCCTCTATTTTTTTGTTATTTGCTGCCAATGATGCTGAGCCTTAGTTGTGTTAGCATGTCTTCTTGATAATCCTAGGACATACTCTCCATGAGTTTGAGCCAACCTGTTGACCATCAGGTATATGAATGTGTCCCACAATGTGTGTGTGTTGAGGCATTTTTAAGCAAGGAACAGTTTTAAGTGGCAATCATGTTAACATGTCAGACCTCTGGCTATAAGCAGTTAATTTGGAGAGTAGCCATGATGACTTTACTCACCACTGGAGGAAGATTAACTTTACAACTTTAGCAAACCACTTCACAGTTTTTGGTTGTGCTAGTGTTAATTAGTATTGGAAGACCCTGCCAAAAAATATAAGTGAACTATCTTTGAGTATGCACACAAGCCTAGTTGATAAATATATCCCTATAAAAAAATTGACCTCTGCACAAGTGGACCTGGATAATGGGTGACATTTTTGTGGGAACTGAAATTATTGTCAAACTTTATACTTTTTTAAAATTAATTTCAGAATTTATTTAAATTAGTTTTTTGGATTTTTCATGTTTAGATGGTTATTTGGGGACATTAAGAGTCAGTGAAAGCATTATACCTGTAGGTTAATGATCTGAAGAAAGCAGAGCATGAAATCAACCCAATGTTATATCTGTGAGCAAGGTCTTCACATTGATCATATCTACTGGGTTTCTGATAGGCCCCCAGCCTGTGGTATTTTGTTTTAAAAATCAAAATGGCAACATTAAGTGGATGATGTTAATGGGGAATGTTACTATAAATAGCACTCATTCGCATCTACTCTACTCGCATCATTTGTTCGTTAAGGAAAATAAATTTTAGGCAAGACTAACAATTGACATTTTCGAGTTTTTTTCTTAAGTTTCATAACAACTTAACATATACACTTATCTCAGATTTCATAACGCTGTTTTATTTTAGGAGTTACCGAAACCCCCCTTTGGTTCAACTGATGCCAGATTTTGGAGGGACATTACAGAGAAGTTCAACAAGTGGCTCAATAAAACTTCATCAACCAGAACACTATCAATTTCCACACTATTCAAGAACACCTGATATACGATCAGCACATGTGACCAAAACCAACATTCCTTATACAGGTAAATTTTATCAAAATTTATAAAAAACAGTTGACGTCATACTCAGATGCCAAAACTTAGAGTGAACTTGTGTGAACTCCTGTACATTTCATAAATTATATATTTTCCTTTATTTATAGTATTGATAACAAATGAAAGTTGACACATCAATATGTACCAGAGTTTTTTTTCTACCCTTGCATGCACTCTCTTTAATCTGCCGACATTTAAAAAAGTAGTTCCGAAACAACATTACATGATCATTTAGATTTTCACAAATAAAGTTTCTAAGTGTCAACTGAAGAAGGAAGGTCTTGACCAAATGACCATTTGGCAGAACCCATTCTTCTGTAGTGTATGGGGCTGCGGCCGTGGCTTAGAGGTAGCTTGCCACTTACTACACCTACTCCAATTTACCGTTCATGGGCTAGTCCGTCTGACGACCATCAGGTATGTGAGTGAGTCACATGATGTGGCTCCCGCAATCGTCATGGTGGTTTTTACCCATTTTCCATTGTAATGTTGCTAAAAACAGTGTGAACTGAAGTGGACAATTTCTCATCATATAAGTGAAATACCCTTGAGTGGGACGTTAAACCCCAATCAAACAAACAAATAATCTATAGTGTATGGTGTGCCTGTATAGTGTAATTATTAACTTTATGTACTCGAAAGTGTCTCTTTGTATGAATACAAAAGTATGGTTAAATAGTTTATAAATTTGGAATTGTGAGTCACATGATTCACTGATTGAAGCGAGCATAAGAACTAGAAACTGTTAGGTAATGTCTAACACTCCATGGTATAATCTATCCAAAATTCCTAGAATTTGGAAACAAATTGAAAACTAAGAAGTGTAACCAACATCCAAAGAGATGCACCGAGATTATCAGCAATTAGATGGCTTATTCTTAACAAATCACCTGCCTGTAATTGCAATGACTTAAGTGCAGATGCATTATGGGTGCAGCCAGATATCTACAGTTCTGTATAGTTCATGTACATGCTTATCTTTTCAGCCCTCTAACTTATTATGATTGAAGAATGTTGGTGCTGTCAGCTTTTTGAGGGGAATTTATTTTTGTAAAAGCATCTTATCATTGTTTATTTCCTTCATCCCAAGAGATGACAGGCTGTCATAAGTGTGAAACCCGAATCGATAAAATAAGAGAAAACTCATTCATATGACTTGCACACTATTATATTGGTGAAAACTGTGTTGACCAATCAAACAAAGCAGACAGTTGGATGGAGCTCTCTGTTGCTCTGGTGCTCCTATTACTAAAGGGTAACACAGAGCTGATATGTTTTGACATATATTTTTTTGTGTGAGTCTTGCGATATTCTTGTTTTGTTATTGTTTGTTGCCAGTGACTTTGAGGGTGTTTCTTTCACCCATTGGGCTTGGATCATGATCGTATTATGAGTGATAACAAACCCCTGTAAAACACCAATTAAATAAACAAACAAACCAATGAGTTTACTGAACACTTCAGGAATAGGAAGCCTTTGATTATGTAGCAATAGCATGTTTTGCAGATGTAGAAATCTAACAAGCTAACAAATAGAAAAACAAAAATTGCCCTTAGCCCGGAACTCCGAAAAAGCTTTCCACATCCATCAGGTATTACCGACTTTAATCCATCAAGCTGTCAAATTAAATGTTAATTGCACTTCAAATTATTTCCATTGTGATGAAAGCGATTTATTTTTGGATGAACCCAGGCGAACTTCATTGACTCCTTTGTTATAACATGCTGACCTACTTTTTGATATATATTTTGTTACTTCATCCCAGCACCTACTTAATAAATTCCAGCTTCTGACAAATATCCAATTGTTTTTTTTACGCCTTTGAATATTGGAATATTATTAAATTGAAAAGTTCTGATTTTCAATTAGAAATGTTGTATTGTCTTGATTAAAGAAATACATAAACCCAAGACAAAATTAGGAAATGATACTCAACAATTTCAACTGAAAAATAAATTTGACCAAAGGTTTAAAGTCAAAAGTGGCTCCTTTTTTGTGTGAGTTTCATTATGTCCTCTTGTCCTCTGACTGTAGGGCCAACTCAGTCCATTTATATTGTGATTTATGCATTATAAGGACAGTCTACTGTAACTGAAATGGGTGTCAGTAGGCCTATATTGTAATTGTGTTGGGTGTAAATAAACTGTAACCGAGTTGGGTGTAATTGTATTGTAATTAGGTTGGGGGTAATTGTACTGTAATTAGGTTGGGTGTTATTGTACTGTAATAAGAGTGTGTGTACAGTGTTATTGTACTGAAACTGGGTTGAATGTACATTGTGCATGTAGTCAGGCTGTAACCGGGTTTGGTTTAATTGTACTGTAATTAGGTTGGGAGTAATTGTACTGTAATTAGGTTCGGAGTAATTGTACTGTAATTAGGTTGGGGGTAATAGCACTGTAATTAGGTTGGGGGTAATAGTACTGTAATTATGTTGGGGGTAATTTTACTGTAATTGGGTTAGGGGTTATTGTACTGTAATTATGTTGGGGTAATTGTACTGTAATTAGGTTGGGGGTAATTTTACTGTAATTGGGTTAGGGGTAATTGTACTGTAATTGGGTTAGGTGTTATTGTACTGTAATTGGGTTAGGTGTTATTGTACTGTAATTAGGTTGTGAGTGAGTGCACTGTAATTAGGTTGGGAGTAATTGTAATCTAATTGGGTTGGGTGTAATTGTACTGTAATTGGGTTGGGTGTAATTGTACTGTAATTGGGTTGGGGGTAATTGTACTGTAATTAGATTCGGAGTAATGGTACTGTAATTAGGTTGGATGTAATTGTACTGTAATTAGGTTGGGAGTAATGGTACTCTAATTGGGTTGGGTGTAATTGTACTGTAATTAGGTTGGGGGTAATTCTACTGTAATTAGGTTGGGTGTAATTGTACTGTAATTAGGTTGGGTGTAATTGTACTGTAATTAGGTTGGGAGTAATGGTACTGTAATTAGGTTGGATGTAATTTTACTGTAATTAGGTTGGGTGTAATTGTACTGTAATTAGGTAGGGTGTAATTTTACTGTAATTAGGTTGGGTGTAACTGTACTGTAATTTGGTTGGGTGTAATTGTACTGTAACTGGGTTCGGTGTTATTTTTTGTGATTAGGTACCTCCAACCACATACTGCTATATTGGATTGACTGTTGTCATTGAGACGGTAAAGCACATTATCTGCTTTACTACTTGTACGTATCTACCTGGATGATTTGTGGCAAGAATCCTTTGATGTTAGTACTTTTATTTTTGTTATCTTTTTTAGTCTGCAATATGACGTTATGTTTTTAGGGATAGGTGAGCATGAAGTCCCAATCATGTGTGCTACACATACGAAAAATATTGGTTTATAGCCAATTCATTATCACTGCCATTGATCTGTATTTGGTGACTAGACTGCAAAGGGAAACAACTAATGATGTAGGAAAATTAAAAGTGGTTAGTGTCTCCTGGGAGTGACCATGAGGTGTACTAAGGCACGTTAATGTCAGTATAGTCAGACTTTGTATTCATCATAAACCATTTGTTAATTAATATACAACTCCTATAGGAGACTCTGTTGACATGAATTTGTAATATCATTTGACAATTGAGCACCTATATATGAATTACAGCTATAGCAGTCAGGGAAGATCAGTGTACAATTGCTGGTTTTTTATTATTTTATTTTTTAAAATTCTATATTTAAGCTTGATAATAATATTGATAACCTAGCATTATTAACTGACTGTCTTTTAGTTTTTTTACCAAAGTTTGAAACAGTATGTGGCCAGTTCAGAATTGAAGACTTGCACTTTCCTCTCTTACTATTTTACATTGTCAACTTTTTCGAATATGAATAAAGTGTATTAAACTGCAGACGGTTAGGATGTTATCCAGGTCCCTTACAGCTTAGTGGAACAGCATCCAGAATTTTTGCTGATGCCTTTCACTATAATTTTAACACTCACACAGATATATTGCTATATTGTATTTTCTAAGAAGACAAAAGAAAATTTAGCTTACCTTCTCCAGAATTCAAACTGGGGTCTCTGGCTAACAAGAGTAGGGTCAATGCTCTAAATATGTTGTTATTGTATCTTGCAAGAGTGCATGGTTTAATATGGAGGTTTTGAGTTATGACTTTACTCGTCCCTTTGCGAAATGGGAGGGCAGGCTGTCTAAGCTTTAACATTTCATGTTGTTGGTTTTCAGGAAATTGTAACTTTAAAACTGTAACTTTTGCAAAGAATTATATTTTAAGCCATGGGGAAATTAAATTTATATGGTTCCATTAACGTTTACCCGTTAATTTACAATATTTCCATTACCGCCCAGGTTAAAATTGTAGATTGGCCCTCCTTTGCCGTAAACAGATAACTTTATTTCGCAAAGGGACGTCACTCTATTGTCATAACGTCATAACTGGAAAACCCTGTATTGACCCATTGGACCTGCATGTCATCAATCAAGTAGAATAGTTGTCAAAGAAGGAGAACAAATCTTGCTTCTATTAAAAGTTCTTAGCCAAAAATGGAATCGGCTAGATTGTATTTATTTAGGCCCGCGGCCGTGGCTCAGTGGTAGCGAGTGCACTTCCTGAACTTAACATGCTTCGATTTACTGTTCATGGGTTCGAATCCGCCTTTCGACGATCAGGTATATGAGCAAGGCACATGTTGTGGCTCCGGCAATCGCGGGGGTGGTTTTACGAGGTTTCCTCCTGGTTTTCCACCGTAATAAGGCTGTGTACAGTGTGAAGTGGACAATCCGTCATCATAAAAAAAATACCCTTAAGTACGACGTTAAACACCAATCAAATCAATCAAACATATCTAATCCAGGGCTAACAACAGTTTGAGTTATTCGAACAGGCTGCGATAGGCTAAAGCCAAATGTGACCGGATAACATGTGTAAAAAAGATCATTTCACAATATACGTCATACATGAATCAACTGATGGAAATATTTATAGTGAAATATCGATCGTATTTTCATTCATTTTGGTTATCACGGCATAAGTCGTGATTTCCACACACAATTTAAAAAGTAGTGATCTTGCATTTCTTTATGTTTTTTTTTTTAGCTGATACCTGCCACTATAAGAGATTCCATTCGTTGTGGCCCACCCCGGCCATGACAATTTGTTGTTAACTCATAGGATTTTTGCTTTTGGTGTTGAAAGGCTTCAGATTCACTTAAGGCGTATTTGGCAGTCGTTTTATAAGGCAAAATTAAATTGTTAGCATGGCTCCAAAACCTACCTGGTGCACCCTAGTAAGTACCCCTACCCACTCCTAAAAAAACCCCGCAGATATACCATGTGGTAAAAATTATTCAGTTTATGCTATATTTATTGCACAACCACTGCAAATCAAGTATATGTGTAATGTAAAATTGACGTTCAATATATATTTAATTAAGAATAAATAAATAAAAATGATATATATCATACGATGTAGCCTTGTTTTGATTGATTGATTGATTGGGGTTTTACGCCGTGCTCAAGGGTATTTCACGTATACGATGTCGGTGTATTCCAACAATAATTGACACTAGCACAGCCAAGATGTGAAGTGTTTCCATTATGTTGGGCAGTATTGCTACTCGTATTGCTAATTTTCCTCATCAGCTATTATAGGGCAATTAGGACTGTACAGCATTTTTAAGTTTCACACATTGAACTTTCTGACATTCTATATGCATAGCGAGACTAGAAATTCTCCATAATAAGGCAATACGGTTAAAGCATCAGCTGCCAACCAACCAGTTTTTTCTCTTCCACCCAGTCGACCCCCAGGTATATGAGAGAGTCACACATTGTGTCTCCGGCAATCGAGCAGGGTGTTTTTTTACGAGGTTTTCTCCCGGTTTTATGGTTTATGGAAGATATAGTATGTCTTTGAAAATTTCATATAGACACGATAGAATAGTGTTTGTAAATTTCACATTTAGACGATATAGTATGTGCGTGACAATATCACGTTTAGACCGCATAGAATGTGTGTGACAATTTCACATTTGAACGATATATTGTAGCATGTGTTTGAAATTTCCCCATTCAAACGATACAGTTTGTGTTTGAGATTTTCACATTTAAACGGTATAGTATGTGTGTGGCAATTTTACTTCTAGATGTTATACTATGTGTGATACAGTTTCACATTTGGACGATATCTGTTGTCATCTTTAGCAATAGATTTTGTGATGACCTCCTACCTCGCTCTAAACCAATCTCATATTAAGATTAGACCTACATACCCACACTGAAAGAGAAAACAGAAATACAGTTCCCTGTCACTAAACTAGGCGTCGATTGTTCGGTACAAAAACAGTGAAACACGTTTAAGTGGTGTTGTGAATGGTAGCGTATTGAATGCTCAATCTACAGAGCATGCTGTACAAGACAATAAGACAGGAGCAGTTTCGAAGATCAAGTATCTTTGACGCCAAACATCTTAGTTCTATATAAATGAAACAATCTACAGTAATTAGAATGGTTGATATTTCATTAAAAATATCAGACACTTTTAGGAAGTTTCCCACCAACAAGACTCCATGCATAAATAAATATTCAATTGGGCATGCAGTTAAATATTGTAACTTACAAAACTCTTAACATCAAAACACGTAAATGTTGAAAATAAAAAATTAAATAAATGAAGAGTACGACGGACACAAATAGTTTTATAATTCCAAATGGTATCACACAGAAACCCGTAGTACCTATATCCCCGTCTAGTGTGCCCTTGGATCGTTTTTGTCGTTTGGTCTTTAAAGAAGGAATTGGAATTCTATACTAGGAGAACCAAAAAACACACCACTACACGGGCAGGATCAATACTATCTTTAGAAAGGGAATTTTTTAACGAAGAACACAAAAACCTGTTTTCCCTTCTACACTTGGAATAGGTATTAGATAACACGTGGGTTGTGCGACTTGCTCTTATAAAACGTGACTTTGGTATTGCTGGTTTTGATGAATCACAGCAATTGAAGATTTGGTTTCCGATTAATTCCATTACAGCCGGAGGTCAGGTTCACTTATTGAGATAACTAGTGTATAGCT
>JARFOD010046211.1:0-10090 GCA_031763545.1 Mopalia muscosa
ATCAACCCAGTAAACACAAATATATGACCAGTCTGAAATTTACAATATGTTTCACTATCAACCCAATTAACAAAAATATATGACCAGTCTGAAATTTACAATTGTTTTAACATGATAATTTTTGTCATGTTTATCCCAAAAGAACGAAAATACTGATATGTTGCAACAGTCTCAAATTAACAATTGGAAAAATGATATTGTTTGATTTTTTGTCCTTGGAAAATGGTATTTACTCATATATCACAATTGTACAGCTCATGTCGAAAGGGATCGCTTGCCCATATAAATCCTAACATAAGAATTAAACTACTAAACAAGTGAAAAAATAATATTTGTTTGTTTGATTGGGGTTTAGCGTCATGCTCAAAGGTATTTCACTTATATGACGACGGATTGTCCACTTCACACTGTCCAAATACGGTGGTAAACGGGAAGGAAACCTCTTAAAAACCACCCCTGCGATTGCCAGAGCCACAACATATGACTCACTCATATACCTGAGGGTCGACAGGTGGACTCGAACCCATGAACAGTAAATCGAAGCAGGCTCAGTTTAGGAAGCGCGCACGCTACCACTAAGCCACAGCTTTGGGCCAAACAATAATGTAATAAAGGTGTGAATCAAGGTGAAACCATGTTTTAAACTGATGTCCAAAGTTAAGGAATTTTGCAAAACATTGTTCTATAGGTTATCAACCAATGTCCTGCTACACAAAATTCTTCAAGATATACCATTTCATAAGATATTCCAGCCCCCCAATCCACTGTAGTAAGCACATCAACTGCATTTGATTTTGTTATCAATTAATGAAAAAAAATAGTTTGTTGTTTGCGGTTTGACGTTGTACTTTAGGTTATTCTACTCACAGTATGCCATCTCAATGGGTAAAGAAAACAACTCTTTACACTACTGTCAAGAAATAAAGATTGATTGATGATTGATTGGTGTTCAACGCCATGCTTAAGGGTATTTCACTCAAATGACGGTGGTGTATTTCAACAATAAATGACACTAGCACAACCAAGATATTGCGTTTCTATTACATTGGAAAGTTAATTTTCCTCCAATGCTAAGTTAAGACAGCATTGCTACTCTTTAAACAAACTGACCTTAGCATGAGGGTGGCAACAAACAAAGATAGACCAAGTTTAACACAGCCCAATCCATTACCCCATGACATAATACAAAGACATCACAAACAAATCAGCTTTATGTTGCCCTTTAGCTTTGAGAACACCAAGGCAACAGCAACCTCCCTCCAGACCCTCCCCAAATAAACTGGAGTCTTACAGGTAATACAAAGGCATTTCTTTCTTCGCTATCAATCACAGTAACCTTCCACTTGTGACGCTGTATTTTAGGAAAGTCCTGATTGGCTGAAATCAGACGTCTTGTTATCTCCACCACTATCTGATAATATGGATGCGATGTGGGTAAACAGGAATCGGCAAACTTCTTCAGGATCTGCACAAAACAAATCACAAAAATAGCCCCTTATTAACTTATACACCATGCTCTAATTATCTGAGGTTGTTTCACTCACAGACACGCATACCATCCTAATGAGTCAAACTACCCTCCATTTCACAGGCAATAAACAATACCAGAAGGCTAACACATAAGCGTTTTTGTTTTGCTCAAATGTGATCAATAACCAACATGTCCCCTTTAATAAGCACATCAAGAAGGACAAGCTGAGAAGCTAGCAGTTCACCACTAGAGGCTTTTTGGAAAATATAAGCTCATACTCCCAGTCAAATCACCTTTTACTACTTTTGTTTAAGAACTATTTTTTCTTCAAAGAACCAAAGGGTAAAAGTTATGGTGTTTATTACCATTTTTGTGCTATATGCAATGTCAGCCATGTTTGTTGTGAAACCTAGTGAAATACAACCACATCTATAGTATTAACAGAAATAGCAAAGTCTGAAGTTAATATCTGAATGAGTGATGGCCATTTTTGTTTGCAGAATTAAATGAAATGAATCCAATCAGTTTCTTAACAAGAGGAAACTATTTTCAAAGTTTGAAATAAATTAAAATTATACAATGGCTGAAATTTTGTTTTGCAAAATTTGTAGAAATGAAATCCCAATATTTGTCTCAATGGGGGGAAGCTACCATAAAAGTTTCAAGTTGTTCAGTGAATTTGTTCTTAAAATTATTATGATGGGGTGAATATTGAAAAATTATGCAATGGAGACCATATTGCTTTGTGCAGTTTGATGAACTGCAATCCTATCCTATGTCTTAGTAGTAGGAAGCTAAATTCCATGTTTCAAGTTAATGTGCAGATTTGATCTAAAAATAATCATGTTCAGAACACATAGGCGTGAATATGGTCAAATGATGCATTGGTGGCCATTTTGTCTTACGGAATTTTATGAAATTCAATCCCATCTGTTGTCTAAATAAGACGATACTGTATTTCACATTAATCTGAATTTGTAACAGAGTTATAGTGTTCATAATATATACAGTAACGAATATTGTAAAATAATGCATTGGTGAAATTCTGTCTGATCCATTGTTTTAAAAGCAGGAAGCTATCTGCAATGTTTAAAGTTAATCTGTGAATTTATTCTCTACTCCAAGAGTAGTGTAACTCCGAAGAACGATAAACTCATTTTGAACTCAATATTTCAGCGCTTTATTTTGCCATCATCAGGAGAGTTAATTTTTTTTTTCAGGCTGAACGAAGCATATATGACATTTATATGCTGCATGTGAGTAGTTTAATTCTTTCAGTTCCCAAAATACATAATAAAAATAGGCCACCACTCAAGGTGTGCAAGATACATGCGCGCTTGTTGGTTTTGGCCAGGACAAGGTTTTTAGTATAATGGATATGGTGACATTGACCTTGACTCAATGACCTTGGATATAGTTCATGACACACCCCCTAGTCATAAGGAACATTTGTGCAAATAATAAGCTTCTTCAAAGTTTTTGTTTAAAAGTTATGGGCCGGACAAGATTTTTAGTGTAATGGAGATGGTAACCTTGACCGTTACTCAATGACCTTGGATATACGTCATGACACACCTCTAGCTATGAGGAACATTTGTGCAAAGTATAAGCTTCTTTAAAGTTTTTGTTTAAAAGTTGCGGGCTGGACAAGGTTTTTAGTATAATGGAGGTGGTGACCTTGACCGTTACTCAATGACTTAAAGGGTTAAAGGAGGCCATAGACCAGCGGTGATTTGGCTGGAGAGTTGGAGCCAGCCACCCAAGTCACAGCCCACACAGACCTAGGTTTACTGTTTCACGCTGTTTATCGATCTCTTGTTTCGTTTTCAGTAAAGTAAATTAATTGGGGTTTTTTTCCCTCAAATTTACGTCATAAGTGAAGCAAGAAATGGTTTATACTTCTCATACGCTGTCATATTTGTATGATAGAATGGCCATAATCTTAGTTTATTTAACATCAAAATGAGCGGACAGAGAATTAAAGAAGGCCATAGACCACAATGATTTTGATTGGCTGGAGAGTGAGAGCCAGCCACCCAAGTCACAGCCCACACATACCTAGGTTTACTGTTTAGCGCTGTTTATCGATCTTTTGTTTCGTTTTCAGTAAAGTAAATTAATTTGGGTTTTTTTCCCTCAAATTTACGTCATAAGTGAAGCAAGAAATGGTTCATACTTAAATAAACTAAGATTATGGCCATTCTCTCATACAAAATATGACAGCGTATGAGAATTCCTTTCTGGCTATCTTGTGTAGAATGTACATACACTGTAGTTATCCGATGTAGGTGTACATGGTCTTAGCTTGCATGAACGGTGACTGTTCGCGTGAATTTTCGTTTGCGTAACCTTCGCCTGAAAAAATAAGGCCTGGTTCTGAATCGTTTTTAACTGGAATTTATATAAATAGTAATATGTTGACATAATTTGGGCACCCATACATTTTCCGTAACTAAAATGACTCTGGATACTGCCCTAATTACTGTCCAGAATTAGCTTTAAATGGGACCTCTGTGTTGAACACAGAGATGTGTACTGCTTGATGACTCAATTTATTGAAAGCAAAAAGCCAGTGATTATTTTGGATTTATTCTGAAGCATAATATGATAGAGAATATACATTGAAGGAAAGCACAAGTATCTTTCTCTGTATAAAAAACATTTGGTACATTTGAAAGAACTATTCTGAAGCTTTTACAATTCAGTTAATTGCTGTTTTATTTAGAACCTGTAATGATTAAAACCCTTTTAGGGGTTGATTTAACCCCTGTGGAGCTGTAAGCAACACTTAAATAGGTCTGCTTTCTGCGCGCTGACGGGGATAGCTCTACACACACCCAACTAATGATCTGGGTGTCTGACTTTTTGGACATATTCCCACAGAGACATTCGTAAGGTTGGACATTTAAGGGCAATACACTTAATTTCATATAAATTTCTTCGCAAAATTAAATCCCAAATCACCAGACAACTGCACAGTTTATAATTTAGACCAAGGGCTGGAACCAGCTGTTAGAAGAAAATACCTGAATCCCATTGTAACAGTGTCAGACAGGTCCTCAACATTTATTAAGGCAAGATGCAAACAAGATGCTTTCATAGCAGATAAGTCCTCCTTTGTTGAGCAACAAACTCGAAATGGTTATTATTTGGTAGACAGTGATTGTAATTCAGAAAATGGGGTAAACCTTATTACTTGTAAGAAGTTTCCAAAGTAATATGATTTTAAATCATTTGTTTAAAGATCCTTTTGAAATCATGCTGGTTGAAAAATACACATTCTTCCCTCTGAAGAAGAAACCAAACAGAAATACTTAGAGAGGCGTATTGGATTAAAAGTATTAAAACTTTGTATCCACTGGGTTTCAATTTGGAACCAGATAAAGGGTCTAAAAAAGAAAGAAATCCATTTGTTTTTCTAATATGACCAACCAAGAACCCAGGTTGCTAGTCTCCTTTTTCAGGAATATCAAAATCTTGTACCTATCATGTCTAATCCTACCTCACAAAGACCCACTATAGCATACAAAAGTAACAAAAATATAAAGGACCTACTGGTAAAGGCAAAACTTCCCTATGTATCAGATAGGTTGTCACACTCATTCTCTTTAACAGACTTATTCATTGGTTAATCTCTATATCTCTTAAAATAATAACTTGTAGGCTAGTTTATTCCTAGAATATGTGGTTGGCTACATTTAAAAAAAAAAACTTTTTACACCATATTAACGGTCATTTATGATTACCTGTAGGTTACCTGTAACACACCTGAAGATTAAGGTTTATTAAGAAACTTGTCTCTGGGAGTTTATCTAGAACATGTCAAATATTCAGAGTAAACCATGTCTTTTTTTTTCTCACATGACTGTAGCCAACTTGGTGGTAGTATTAAACTTGTAGTTTTTATAATTTATAATTATTTATACTAATGTCGGATTCTGTCTGATTAAATCCAGCAGTTCGAATAAACTAAAATGTTTGTGAGATAACCTAACATTTGGTATTCCCCTGATTTGCTGATTTTTTAAATACATAAATGTGCCTTTGTGAAAAATACAGTAAAGTTGCTTTAAAATGCAATCTTCATTGATAATCGAATGACACAATTTGTCAAAATCAGGGGCAAAATGCCAATTAGAGAAAGACTTTGAACAATTAGGGAATCCTATAAATCGGTTGTCCTAAATTAAGTTTCCATAACCATGAGGAAACTGCGTTCTGTGTATTTTTCCCGTCAGCACAGGCCTGCCTACAATGTCCACGCCCACATCTACTGTAGGAGCTACAAGTTCTAGTAAACAGGCCGCCAGCCACAATTAAAAGGCAAGGGAAAAGAGAAACATGATGTGTAGTAAACAAAAGAATTTGCTCGTGCAAGCCTACCACAGGCCACGTGTGCCTGAAGGGAAGTTCTTCAGTTTGAGCTCTTCAGTTTGCAATGCTGGATACAGATATTCTCGCAGTCATTCTCTTTAGTGTAAGTGAGTCCTTTTGGCCTGTATTGGATCAAATAAATCAAATCTGCGGAGGTCCTAAAGTGTCAAAAGATTGCAAGTAACACATACTTAATGTGTCTCTTAGTCAAACAAGCCGACCCTTTCTCTCCCAAAAATAATGGTCACTTTGTTCAGATGTCTCGTCAATATTGGTAATCATATTGAAGGAAGAGTTTTGATAAGAGATTGATAATGTTTTTTGTGTGAGGATAAAATACCCAAAACTTCTTGTTTGCAAAACTTCAGAGGTCAAGAATAGAGTTCAATGCATTGCCATATCAGGAAAATGAGCCTTGCCCCCTTAAATTTATTCCCACTGAATCCGAAGAAATTAATAAAGTAATCCGTAAACTGATAGGCATTGGGGAAGTTGAAATATGCGATCAATCTGATGGCCAATATGTTTCTACAATTTTTTTTTTCAGTTGTTTTAAATTTTTTTTTTCTGATATCATTTTAAAATTGAATTGACCCTTGGTCTAAGAGAGGGAATTAGTTTACATCAATCGATCTCAAGATGCATACCATAGTCAGGCCTGTGCACCTTCTGTATTTTCCCAAATTTTTATTGGTGATATGATTTTACGACATACTTCTTTAAAGCATGATTTTAATGAATAAAAAATAACAGAATCTTTCTGTGTTTTAATACACAGCCAGTGTATGGGAATTTTGCTGGTTAGCCTTGAAAGTAAGCCTAACGTGAATAGTTAAAAAACTATATTAATCAAAATATGAAAAATGTATGGCCTTACCTTCACTTAAACTATCTCATTTTCTTACTTGAACACTTGTTGATTAAAACAACCCATAAAAGGACAAGTCCACTCTCATGTCAAAATTAACCATTTCTCAGCAGAACCTCTTGCTTTTGACCAATATAAGATGTCTTCCAGGGAGTACGGTCAAGATCTTGCAGGAATTGCTTAGAACTCTCAAAGTATATCATGTGATCCCCAATGAGAAAGACTGTGGTAATTAGTCTCAAAACCTAAATAGCCTCACACAAAATGGTTGGCATTTAATTTAATTTGCCAGGACTAGATGTTTGGACAGGTGTATAGAACACACCGGTGAATATTTAACGAACAGGACATAGTGTTTTTTTGGCAAGGTAGGAGGCCATACGGATTCAATATTATTTGTTTTCTAGGGGCAGGTCTTAGTTGTGAAGGTTTCTTTGGCGGTAATATGTATCTCTTTTGACTCAATAAGATACATATTCACATCTAGTCTTGTGGATGCAGTGAATCTTAGTGTCATTGCAGTAACAAGGGGAATAACTGTGTTATTTGTCATAACAACATGTTTTTTCCTTGATTACCTCCCCTGATTCAATATTTGTTTGCGCTACTATGGTATTTTAACGTTGATGAATATGATTGATTTCTTACCTATTTTTCCTGCTTTTTTTTTTGCTTGGCGTGGGGTGGGGGTGGGGAAGGAGGGGACATAATATAGCAAATTAGCTCTGAGATATGATTGACTTAAAATAAAAACAATCTTTCTTGTGTGTCCTAAAAAAAAATATTCAATTCATAAATGTAATACTGCAACAATTAATTGACCCCACATGGTATTTTGACCAATGGGTAGGTCGTTTTTCTCAAAGGAGAAATTTTATTTTCTTACAAAGGGAAAAATATTTTGTCGTGAGTAAACGTAATTAATTTAAAAAAAAAAAATCATAAATTCAGGCAATCAAACCTTGTAAATAAATCCCATTGAAATGAATGAACGAATGAATGAAAAGCGAAAATTTTACAATGTTCCATTAAGACCAGACTGTCGGAAATTTGCTTTTCACAAAGAAATGAAAATTTAACTTCTTGCCTGTATGTGTTGTGAACACAATAACTAAGGAATCAATTCATTGATTAACCGTAAACTTTGAGTATAGCTTCCTGCCTTCAAGACAGGAGGGGGGTAAAATTTCACCAAAGGTCTGTAAAATAAGATGGCCACCATTGCCTTTTTTAAAACAATATTCAATAACAAAATGGCCACCATTGCCTAATTTTACCATATTCCTATCTGTATGTGTTGTGAACACCATCCCTCTGTAGCAAATTCATTGATGAACTTGAAGATTGAAATATAGCCAACTACTATAAAGACAAATGGTGGAATTGTATTTCAGTAAATTCCTTAAAACAAAACGGCCATTATTGCATGATTTTGTAATATTTAAGCAACTTTGAATATAGCATCCTCCCATTTTACAACAGATGGGATTGCATTCTACAAATTTTCACAAAACAATATGGCTACCATTGCATCATTTTATAATCTTTATATATCTGTATGGAATTGTGAATACAATAACTGTAAAAAAAAAATTAAGGATTGATTTGAAATAAAGCCTCCTCCTGTTAAAGACAAAAGATAGGATTGCATTTCACCAAATTTGCGAAAATAAAATGACCAATATTGCATGATTTTATTATATTCACTTCTGTATGTTGTGTGAACATGATAACTTGAGAACAAATTCACTGATTAACTTGAACTTTTTGCTTTGTTTTATTAATACGAAGGATAGAATTGCACTTCATCGTAATCAAATAATGCAAAACAATATGACTACCATTTTTCAATTATTGACGCTTTTATGCTGTAAACTTGATGATTCACTTATGGTTTTAATATAACATACTGGATAGTCGTACATTTCGATTTGTTCAAATACCAGCTGATTTATAATAATTGAGGCTTGGACCTTTGAATCATTAAATTAATGCTGAAGTTTTCATATCTTATAGCACTTAATATTTAAAATTAAAGGCAAGGAAACATTGCACTTAATCTCTATTGAAAAGATATACAATTGCTATTTATTAAAGTTATTCAGAAAAATCCTAGGTCAAAATTCAGAATCTGCACTGACAGAGTTCATTGGACTGAGTCTGCAGCAAATTGTTTAAACATTGGTTTAAACATTTTAACTTAAACTGGATTTGGGTGAACTTGAAGGCATGTCCCCATTTTTGGTTATCAAGATACAGTGGCTAGTGCAAATAGATACAGAAGCGATAATTTTCAGAAAATCACATTTATAAAAAAACCTTTTTTTCCAGTTTCTGAACTCAAGATTAGTATTATAGAACAAGTTACCAACTCTAAAACACAACCCTTATCTAATCATGGCTGTAAGACAGTCTATTTGTAACCTACTTTGTAGGTCTACGGTACTTACCCGGTGAATACAGATCTCTATATACATGCATAAGTACATAATTTTGTATCTCTAATAATCTGCCATACAATGTAGCATTTTTTTTTACAGTGTTTAAGTGCACATTGCTGTGTAATTTCCATTAGGCTTTTATACAGAAATATGGTTCTACCCGCTTTTTTCTTTCTTGCACCCTAAGTAAAGATTTGAAATTTTAGCAGAAGGACTAGCCAGATCCTATTCTGAGGCATATATACCTTTTAAAAGGAATAGAATTTATTCCAATTTTGAATGTTTAAACTACGCAACTATTTTCAAGGACAACTATTTTTTGGTTTGGATGTTCCCATTGCCTTTTGACTGTTGGTTTCTTTTAAAACTTTTTTTATACTTTTTTTTTTTTTGCAGAAGTTTATTTATTGAAACTAAACAGAGCCTTTAATATCGGGGAAAGTGCTGGGCCTTAAGATTTTTCAAATAATAAAATGTATTGTCAAAATTCTGGATTATTGTATCAGAATCATTGCATATAGAAGGCTTGATCTACGGGTATATTTCACATGTATTATAACAGAAGGTGGACCCAGGTATTGTCATTTGTCAATGCACTTTTTAGCCCACAGTCATTCCGACTGTGGGCTATTCTCATTACTCTCCGTGGTCCGTCCCATAACAATTTTTGTTATCACTATATCTCAGAAACTGCTGCTCCAATCACAATAATATTTTATTCAAAGCTTCCTTACATGGACTAGTTTTGCAGGTAACATTTTGGTTCCTGTCTGTCTGTCCGTCTTTAATTGAGTCATTTGCCCGTAATTTACACATTTTTGTTATCGGCTAATCTTGGAAACCTCAATTCCAATCAAGACCATATTTTGGATTTAGCTTCC
Source organism: Mopalia muscosa (assembly GCA_031763545.1). NCBI lineage: Eukaryota > Metazoa > Mollusca > Polyplacophora > Chitonida > Mopaliidae > Mopalia > Mopalia muscosa. The sequence goes on from JARFOD010046211.1 coordinate 10,036, forward strand.
TCATAAGGTGGAGCTGTGCTGATCTCATTTTGGTTTTGATCTATTTATTCATTCT
>JARFOD010046222.1:0-10090 GCA_031763545.1 Mopalia muscosa
TTGTTTATATATAACTTCCTATACCTGCAAATCAGGGGAATCCTCTGTAGAGTTGTTTATATATACCTTCCTAAACCTGTCAATAAGGAGAATCCTCTGTAAAGTTGTTTATATATACCTTCCTATACCTGCCAATAATGGGAATCCTCTGTAGAGTTGTTTATATATACTTTCCTATACCTGCCAATAAGGGGAATCCTCTGTAGAGTTGTTTATATATACCTTCCTATACCTGCCAATAAAGGGAATCCTCTGTAGAGTTGTTTATATATACCTTCCTATACCTGCCAATAAGGAGAATCCTCTGTAGAGTTGTTTATATATACCTTCCTATACCTGCCAAAAATGGGAATCCTCTGTAGAGTTGTTTATATATACCTTCCTATACCTGTCAATAAGGGGAATCCTATGTAGAGTTGTTTATATATACCTTCCTATACCTGCTCCCACTGAGGGGGCTCTTCCCGCTATACATGTCTCGCCGGCTGTATATACCGTCTTTCATTGACAGTTCCCTCCTTGCAATACATGCCACCTTCTTTTGAGGGGTCCCCTCCCACCCCCGTTATGCACATTGGCCCTATGTTAAACATGCAAGCTTCATCTGACAGGTCCCCCTCCTCCCCCTCCCCCGTCCCCTGCAAATAAAGAAATTAAATGTACCCCGTCTGGTTTTTCATTCTCATTCAAGCTAAATGGTCTCTTCTGGTTTGTCATTCAAGCTAAATGTCCCTACCGACTTGTAATTCAAGCTAAATGTCTCTTTTGGTGTGTCATCCAAGCTAAATGTATCTTCTGGTTTGTGATTCAACGAAATTTCCCTTCTGGTTTGTCATTCAAGCTAATTTCCCTTCTGGTTGGTCATTCAAGCTGAATGTTCTTCTGGTTTGTGATTCAACGAAATTTCCCTTCTGGTTTGTCATTCAAGCTTAATTTCCCTTCTGGTTGGTCATTCAAGCTGAATGTTCTTCTGGTTTGTCATTCAAGCTAAAAGTCCCTTTTGGTTTGTTATTCAAGATGAATCTAACTTCTGGTTTGTAAAAGTCTCTTCTGGTTTGTCATTTAAGCTAAATATCCTTTCTGGATTTTATTTCAAGCTAAATGTCTCTTTTCGTGTGTCATCCAAGCTAAATGCCCCCTCTGGCTTGTCATTCAAGCTGAATGTCCGTATTGGTTTGTGGTTCCAAATAAATGTCTTTTTTGATTTTTGGATCAAAATGAACCTTTCTTCTGGATTATCCCATGTTACATGGTGTAAGAAAGACATAGTTTGTGTGTGTGTTCACTAATTACTGATTGGTTTTTATTTTCATTCGTGAAATGTAAATTGTCACTTTTGGATTGGAAATTGTGGGAAATTCTGGATTATTTGTTTGATTCGAAGCTGTTCCCGTTCACTCCGTTTACCTCCTTAGCGTACATGTGGTCTCTTCTTTCTTGATCTAAACCTGCTTCATATTGCTTAAGTAGTTATATATCACTATATTGTAATGCTATGTTTTATCTAGGCGCGCAATACACCTCCAGTGGCTTTGTACATCAATTCGTGCTTTATTTCATTTCGCCTGTGTGTCAAGTATTCCGATGTTGTCTTCTCCTTGTAAACATGCCATTTGACCTATACACGCCCGTTTTCAGACAACGTAGATATAGCTTTTCAGCCGGTATCAAACAGTGAGACCAAGTGGATGAAATAAGCTATCGACTGTCGCTCGACGGGATCTTTTTTATTTTATTCCCAGATCTACTAAGCAACAAGAGAGACATCAAAGAAAAAGCCACTGAATTAAACTCTCCGTAAGACACGTTTTGCTGGGAGTAGAGGTGAAACGCTAAGGGCCACCACCGATGCGCGGAGAGCGCTTCCTTGCTATCCGAGTCGCGACGCATTTCATAAGTCACGGAGCGTTTGGTGAGTAATTAGGAGACCGTCCCGGGCCTCTCGATTGCATCTCTCTACCTACCTCTATACTGGCTCGCTTTATAATCCTATCTGGTTTTAAAGACCACCTTATTTAGCCTAATGTGCTAAATACATTGCTGATTTGATCCACCTGCTTTGGCTAGACTCATGTTTGACCCCATTTCTGTGTAATCCCACCTACTTCTTTTAAACCGCTCAACTTATTTATTAACCGTTAAATGCTATTTACAATGTAAGTATGACACAGAAAACACTATCCTTGGATAATATCATAGACATGTACGTTGTTAATTAATTGAAGGTTTGATTTTCATTCGGATGTGGTGTGGTGCAATAGGCTTGCTTACAGGCGGAAAAGACGATCTGGAGGCAATCAAAACAAAAACCAGGACGCACTGAAATGTGTTCTAATTTAAAATCGACGTTTTTTTGTTTAATACGGAAGACGTCTTCACTATAATTAAAGTTTACATAACATTAAGTTACACCTCAATAGATTTTACCTACGCATAGAAGACTGTTAATGGACAGATTCAGACGGTACGGTTTAACCTCTGCAGACAGGCTCGCCATAATATGTTTATTGCAGTAAGGCGTCTGATTAACTTTTCACATAAAAGTATGAGTTTTATAAGTCTGGTGATAAATATTTGAAAAACATTTGATCAAATCTGTAAGGAGTTAAAGGTAAAACAATTGAGCAATTAAGATGATAAAATAATTTTTAAAAAGCGGGATTTATTAATTTTTCAAGACGCTAAGCCATCATAAAAATATCGCCATTACCGAAGGTTCATGTTTCACAACTACACAACTTAAACCAACAACAACAACAATCTCCAGTTCTCACCTATTTGTTTATTTGATTTCAATTGTTTTATTTTTTTATTCATTTGTTTATTTATTTATTTATTTTATATATACGCTTTTCACTTATAATCTTATTCCGTCTCCTTAACCAATCTTCGGGAACACCAAGTTAAAGACGGATTCATTAATTTTAGCCCCAAAACTCAATCATCGCGTTATAATATGTCCAAGATGGGAAAATAGTGCATGTGTGGTTGCTGATTGGTCAATAAGGGCGTAGTATTATTAATGGAAATCAAGTGTATGGACTTGGGTCATGACATGGACTTCCACTTTATAACATACTGTCTTAACTCGTTTATAAATATTGAGATACAGTATTTGAACGATGTACTTGCCCTATTGCATGGTGAATTGATGTGTTTTAAGGAGAACGCGAGGGGTGAACCCATAGCACCAATTATTTTTATGTGTGTTATTTGTTGTTCTATTATACAAAATAAATTAAATGTATGCAAAGCTGCCACAGCAAACATTTAGATGAAAATTACATATGTATATCAAACAACTCAGTCCGCCTAGCCGTTTATGTCTAAACTAGGCTTTACATGAAAAAAAAGTAGGCAAATAAGTTGAAAAGTATTTTACAGGAAACATAACAGCGCGCGCGGCTTTAAATATTCAACCTCGTGGTCTAAACATTATCATGTGCAATGCAGACTGGATTGATAACGAAATTGTTTACAGAGGACAGAATAAAGAATAAAATGAGTCTGAGTACGTACAAAATGAGCTATGAATCAAAAAGTGTAGATATAACCATATTACAGTCACTTTGGTCATCTATTTATATGGTGGAGTTTTCATGCCATGAATATAATCTGACATATGCCCACCAAAATCCTTTCTCATTGGTTTCTTAGTTAATGAAGAAAAAACTGTTTTCAGGATGATATTTATGATTATTTACAAAAAATGGTAAATTATACAAAGGTTTCCCTACACCATGAACAGCCACCCAATTGGTCAGATCAGCTCCAACAACGGAGACAAAACCTACCCATAGACCCAGGACAACTGTTGTTTACAGTCTATCATGCACCCAGACTCGGCAAGGCTTTTGTTTTCGTTGCAGCAATAAATAGTAGGATGATAGGGTATGTAATCTGGTGATATAGACGTGGGCCGCCTCGAGAGAGTGTCACCCATTGAGACGTCATCTTGATACCCAGCATACAGATTCAAAGTGTTTCAATTAGATAAACGGCCTGGTCTTACACGGCCTCTCTAAGTACAAGGCGCCAGTCGGATACCGCGTCAGGATTACGGCTGCGTAGGTAAGGGACACACAGACAAAATCGTTTAGCTTTACCTGCTTGGATTCGATGGTTTACTATCAAAGCATTGAAAAAATTACACAATTTTATGAAACAGACACAAATTTTTATAACAACTCCATTTTCACAACAATTTAATGTTGAAAGTTTATTTATAATAGTTGACGATTCTCTTACTGATTTCGAGGGAAAGGCAGAGACTGCATACCGTTTGAAATTAGAACTCTAAATAAGCAAAATAACTTAGCTAAATAAAAGATTTGATATAAAACTTGCGAAGGCGGTACAGCTGAAGATGGGTGTATGTCGCTAGTCCAACACCTGACATAGCTAGACCCTAGACTGTGTATATAAAGACGGGTTCTAATACAAACACTCGACAAGTGAGTGATAATCTACTCCCACATCATCAACTAGAGAGGAAATCTACCGTGTTTACAAACACTGTCAGCAGAAAAAAACGACCACCAGTTACTATAGAGCACCGAACTAAATGTTTCCAATTATAAGATATTTTGAAATTATTGGTCTACTTTCGTTAACTTTTTATTTTGTGAAAACATAAAACAACCCTTGTGTTGGTTAGCTAATTGATTAATTAGTTGAATGCCGGGTTTATTGCCTTTTTGGTTAATTGGTTAACTGACCGATTTGGTGATTATTTGGGTGATTGGTTGACAAAGCTGGCTCATAACATACCACGACAGAGGACAAAACACGGCCCTCAAACGTAATGCATACTGAAATCATCAGGTGTAAAGCACAGATGGAGACATATGTGTAAGGAGTGTGTTTGTAGGCCTATTATTCGATAAGCTCACAATATTGTTGTTTGATTTACCACTGACTTAGCATGTCTTATTCTCGTTTCACGTGCAAATATTTGTGCTCAGTCATTCCGACTGACCTATTTATTGGGCTCGGTTATTTGTGGTAAGTCATTCAGACTGACCTATTTATAGGGCTCGGTTATTTGTGGTCAGTCATTCCGACTGAAATATTTATTTTTCTCTGTTATATGTGCTCAGTCATTCCGACTGGTCTATTTATTGGGCTCGGTTATTTGTGCTCAGTCATTCAGACTGACCTATTTATTGGGCTCGGTTATTTGTGCTCAGTCATTCCGACTGGCCTATTTATTGGCCTCGGTTATTTGTGGTAAGTCCATCAGACCGACCTATTTATTGGGCTCGTTATTTGTGGTCAGTCATTCCGACTGGCCTATTTATTGGGCTTGACTATTTGTGCTCAGTCATTCAGACTGACCTATTTATTGGTCTCGATTATTTGTGCTCAGACATTCAGACTGACCTTTTTATTGGGCTCGGTTATTTGTGCTCAGACATTCAGACTGACCCGTTTTATTGGGCTCGGTTATTTGCGCTCAGTCATTCCGACTGACTTATTTATTGGGCTCGATTATTTGTGCTCAGTCATTCTGATCGACCTATTTATTGGGCTCGGTTATTTGTGCTCAGTCATTCTGATCGACATATTTATTTGGTTCGGTTACTTGTGCTCAGTCATTCCGACAGATCTATTTATTGGGCTCGGTTATTTGTGCTCAGTCATTCTGACCGACCTATTTATTGGGCTCGGTTATGTGTGCTCAGTCATTCTGACCGACCTATTTATTCGGCTCGGTTTATTGTGCTCAGTCATTCCCACCGACCTATTTATTGGGCTCGGTTATTTGTGCTCAGTCATTCAGACTGACCTATTTATTGGGCTAGATTATTTGTGCTCAGTCATTCAGACTGACCTATTTATTAATTTGCATAAATAGTTCAGTAACTAGTTGTCGTATAGTCTCCAAAGCTGCTGACGTAAAGTATAACTATATTTTAATTAGAATTATGGTTGAGTTTCTAATTAAGTGATTTTGTCTATCTGGGTTATTTGTTCCCGGAGATACGGTTCTCTCTAATCCCCAACCCGGCCCCAACTGTCGTATAGAAACCCACCCTCTTCTGACAGGCGTGCCATTTACCTTGACTCAGTTAGCATTTAAAAACCGCACTTAAAGAGCGTTAGAAATTCACACAGTTTAAGTAAAAGAGCTGCTTATATGTTTTTAATACATACACAATGGGATTATAGAACCTGGCTGTGTATAACCAAAGACTACGTTGTCTGGCAGACTTACACCAGCTAAGTGCAAAACCATAACGTCAGCTGATTCACTGGAAGTAAACACAATCTGTAAATAAACAGCATGATTTGTCTTGTGTAAATTATTACTGCCGACTGCATATCATTCTCTGTGGATTAAATCAAGTTGTTTTCCGTCTTTTAGTTTCTCTTTATCTAATTGGAGCTTATCATTGTACATCATTAAATGGTGAATTTTAAATTGTCCGTTTTAGGTGAAGCTTGTTTAAACATATATTTTAATAATCAGTCATTAGGGTAGTACCAGTTTCATCTTACAATAGCAGATTTACATCCCCCGGTATTATGTTGTCGAATCTAGATCTGACAACCCACTTCATCAAAATTGGGTGATTGGATGAGACCACACCGAGGCGCTCCCGACATCTTGGCAGTGATTGGACGGGACCACACCGAGGCGCTCCCGACATCTTGGCAGTGATTGGACGAGACCACACCGAGGCGCTCCCGACATCTTGGCAGTGAATCTCAAAGAATTATTATTAATGGAAAATTAACAGAATGGTATTTCGTCTGATCTGATGTACCTGAACGGGTTTTGGGCCTGAATTCACGAAGCAAATTCTGACTTAAAGGAAAATCTTTAGTCCTAAATTCCACATTGTACTTAGCTTATAACGTATTTATTTCCTTTTATTGTTTACTTAGTGTTGTGTAAAATGCCTAATGTCTAAAATCAAAAGTAAGTCATTTATTTATGTTTTCACATTTTCACTTAAGTTAAAAACTGCTTCATGATCGCGGGCAATAATATAGTAAAACTGATGATGCATTTTGTGTAATGGTACTATAATAACATTTAACTTAAATGTATTGTGTTTCATTTTGTGTAAAAATGTATTTGTTTGTTTAGGAGATACTTTAATAATATTTGACAAAACTTTGAAATTTACTGTAATTAATTTGAACTAAAAATTTTTTTTCTTAAGGTTACTGAACAAACTTTCTAATAAAATAAGTCTTTTCTTGGAAACTTAAGAATAAAATTTTACTTTTGACTTTTTATACAATAAAAATGTTTCATTAGCTTTAACCAAGTCAATATTTATCTATCGCATAGTATACTAACTTCCTATTGAAACTGTTTTTGTTTTCATGCAGATAATATACTGAAGTTTGACTGAGCTGCATTTTTTAACAGGTAAAGATGTTGCTGATAGTGTAGGTAACAGATGTACTAACACATGCTGGCATAACTAGTTGGCAAAATTGCCATTCTTACTTATGGGTACAAAGCCCAAGAGATTTACCTGATAGTGCACTGTCGATTCATGGTACATCTGCAGTTAAGGCTTTCATTGTATTACAAATCAACTGTTGGTATATTTTTCAGATTATTTTCACAATATCTTCTGATGGTACATTATTGAGATTATTTTCACATGCAGTATCAGCTTGTGCACACTCACTGGTTTTATCGGCCATTTTTTTTTTATACAAATCTTTTTATTTTTATCCTGCTTAACTAGCTGTCTGATAGCAACATTATCGGAAACCAAACACTGTATGAAGATTTAGACTATAAACGGCTAACAGTGGGTTTCAATTGGACGTTTAAGAGTAAACCTTATTCTGACAACCCTCGAAAGACGGACATTCTTGACCAGATGCTATAAAGAAAAGAATTATGTATTGCCGATGATAAGCTATGGGTTATTATGGACATTGATTTATTAACATCGGTTCTATGTGACAATGTCAACAGAGATTCTACAAGGTACAGTTTCCATCATGAATATCTGCATATGTCTTAAATAATATATTATTGACTTCCATCTGACTATTAATGATTTTATAATGTATGTTATCAGACATGTAAGTGGGTCTGTTGTGTTCTGAACTGCTAAATAATTTTCCAAATAAATAAATAAATAAACAAACGTTTGTTGGCACAAAACTGACACAATTGGAAATCAGAATCGATGATATTGAACCATTATAAAGGTCTGTGAATTTTAATCTGTATATAATGTGAATGAAACTCTCATAACACTGACAGGTAAAGATAAAGGATGTACAAGTGTCTTACTTTCATCTAATAGTCTTCCTGGTCACCAGACAAATTACACTGATAGGCCTGTGTATTGTTCACAGTACGAACAACATAAACAAGCACCTGCGAGAGTCCAGTTTCTCTATCGCTTGATCTTCTGTTTTAAGTTAAAACACTTAATTGTAAGTGGGTGGGGTGCCGGCTTAGTGTCGTCGGTTCCCAGGTATCAGAGGGTACCGCAGTTATAAGAGGACAACGAGCACACGTTACATACCACGGTATCAAGAGTAACCCATAACATAGGCCAAGCTAACGAATTACAATCTCATATATATATATATGCATCACGTTCTGTTGGCCTGGAAGTGTTGGGTTACAAATAAATATGTTATTAAAATTTTGACAGTTAATATTAAAGTGTTCATTGTGTATTACACATATCCTATTGACAAAAAGGAAGAAAAACTTTTTTTTTTAGGGATATTAACCTAACTTATGATTGCTAGTAGGTATACGTTCAACAATACAGATGAAATTAAAGCCATCTTTTAATTGACATATATTTATTACTCCCCAACATTTACAAGCCGGTAAATCGTGAAATTACGTGTAATTATTTATTTTCTCAGCTTCGTAAATTCACGTCAGAACTAAAACGTATACTGGAGCAGCAATTTGTATGAAGATTCATCCTGAACCTGGCACCATCGTCGCTTAACCTACATAAATATATGCGTCAAAAAAGCGTGAAATATATTTCAGTCTGGTTGCCTTTGTTTGCCTTTCAATTTGCTCTTACTCATTTTATCTTGAAATCAGCCAGCTGCTCGTAATTTCGTTTATCTAATGTTTACAAAAACGTACCATGACATCCTCGCAAGATAATTATTTGTGTGGTTTATTTTACTTTTAGATGTTGAGCTATACGGAGAAACTTGACAATAACCTGAAATAAAAGGTGTCATTATTGTTTTGGCTATCTTCAGTTCAGAAACTTATAAACCGGATATAATTCAACACTATCTGATTACGATGTTAATTGGGAATTTATCTTTATTTTACTCTCTATATTTCCTGGATGTGTATTTTTGAAAAGTTAGTCGTGTAAGCCGTTATAGTTTATTATGCTTATACTTAAGTATAAGTTTGTGATGTGAACCATTACCGTTAGTTGTGTAACATTAAAGTTTGTCTCTTGTTATATTAATGCCTTGCTGATAATCTGTCACGTGTGAGGTTAATAACGTGTTGTCTACTGTCCATACCTGCCACAAGCGGCATTGATTCTTGTGATATGTGCAATTATAGATTGTGATGTGTAACGTTATAGTTTGTGATGTGTGATGTTTAACGTTAAAGTTTGTAATGCGGAACGTTCTAGTTTGTGATGGGTAACATTATCGTTTATGATGTGTAACGTTATAGATTGTCACACGTAACGTTATAGTTTGTGATGTGTAACGTTATAGATTGTGATGTATAACGTTATAGTTTGCGATGTGTGATGTTTAACGTTAAAAGTTGTGATGCGTAACGTTATAGTTTGTGATAGATAACATTATCGTTTATGATGTGTAACGTTATAGATTGTCATGCGTAACGTTATATTTGTGATTTGTAACGTTATAGATTGTGATGTATAACGTTATAGTTTGTGATGTGTGATGTTTAAAGTTAAAGTTTGTGATACGGAATGTTATCTTTTATGATGTGTAACGTTATAGATTGTCACGCGTAACGTTATAGATTGTCATGCGTAACGTTAAAGTTTGTGATGTGTAACATTAGTAAGACATGACGACTGATATGGATGTACAACTTCTGGATATAATTGGGTAGCGACGTTTCGATCTC
>JARFOD010046233.1:0-10090 GCA_031763545.1 Mopalia muscosa
ATGTGTCTCCAAACAGCGAAGAGCGGTGTAGCTCATGAATATTCAATATCGGCCGGACCTTGAACTGAGCATTACGTTGGAGGTTATTTAAGATACGGAAATGGCCGAGGATGTTCAAACATGACTAGGACCGTGTCGGAACATCCCTCGACACTTTCCGTACCGGCACAGTTATTTGGGAGGTGAATGGAAGCAATACGTGTAATGTTTGCCGCCGGATGTTTTGTGCGCATGCGTTTAACCAAACATTGTTCTTTTGTATGTATCACTTGTAATTTAATAATAATGTAACTCCAATAACGCCATCATATCATCATAAGGATAGCCTCAGACATAAACAATAAACACATTGATCAGTGGTTCACTATAAACTATATTTAAGATGGTGGTGTAATTGAAAAACAAACATGAAATGACAAATCAGCTTTCGAATCTCGAAAGTTTAGGTCCTCTATTTCGAGAAGACCTTCAAGAATTCCTCAACGTTGATTTGGCCATCACCGGAAGTGTCCGCCGACTTTATCATCTGATCAGCTTCGGCGTCTGACAATTCAATCTTACATTTCTTCAACGCTTCTTTCAACTCAGCAGCTGAAACAGAGCCGCTGCCATCCTTGTCGAATTCCTTAAATGTTCGCCTCAAATTCGCCTCACTGAAAATGTATATACATTAAACTCAGAAAAAACTACATCTAAGTTACACAAAATTCCACCAAGAATTCCGTAAATAGATATACAAATGTCAACCAAAAAAAAAACCGGCAGAATTTAATAATTACCTAATATTTTTTTGTTTATATACACACCATGCAAATTTAACATTTCTGTATGATAAAACTACACTCATTAACGGAATGATGTTTAAGTCAGAAAAGTAGCATATTCAAGTCAATTGGCTGGTCACCAAATTATTACTCTAGATTGTAGGCATAACGCCGGCAATGCACAAAGGACTGAATTAACCATTAAGTTTGTTTGTTTGTTTGTTTGTTTGATTGGGGTTTAACGTCGTACTCAAGGGTATTTCACTTATATGACAACGAGTTGTCCACTTCCCACTGCTTCCCGGCAAACCGGGAGGACTCGATCTGTGAACGGTACATCGAAGTAGGTTCAGAAAGCCCAATCGTTAACAAGTAAGCCACAGCTGCGGCGGATTAACCATTACGCAAAATCAGCATGTCCTTATGGTATCAAGGGGAATAAGCACTATAAACACAAATTATTTGGTAAAAACTCTGTGTGAGCAACAAAAAGACACCGAGCCATCCGTGAACGAAACATGTATACTACATATATACATTTGGCTAAGAGAGAAAAATTGGCTTGCCTCCACCGGAATTCAACTCTATATAGGGTGCTGAGGAAATCTAAAAAACGATCATACTACTTACTTGATTTCAGTTCTGGGCCTCTTGTTACAAACAGCGATGAACTCTGGTAATTCTACTGAATGACTTTTGTCTGTGTCTACCTCCAGAAACCAATCCTGCAAGAGTAAACTTTCTATAGTATATTTATTATCGATACTTTAAAATTACAAGGAAAGTGAACAAAGCCAGAGAAGCCAGCTTCGCTAGCCAAGAGTTTTATTCCGAGCTACTCGGTATTGCAACCATTATTCGAGTAAACGGACACGGCGTGGTAGCAGTTGATTGGATGCGTGGGTAATTCTATGCAAGTAATTGTTAGCAAAATGACAGTAGTCTACATTGAAAGTCGGTGAAGTGTTGGCGAAAAGGGAATATGTTCAGGGTATTCAAGAAACCTACTTTGTCATTTTATCCGCCAGGGGGAGGGGGTCTGTAATTAATCGGCCAAGGGTTGTAATGCAGAGTAGCTCTTAATAAAACTCTTGCGTAGAGAAAATGTGAACTCCAGCTAATCCTAGATGACATGAAACAACCTCCAGTCGACTGGGGCATTTTGAAATTTTTATTATTTGGCTCCACTTTTTACAGATTGTCTGAGACTATCTGCAGCGCAACTCAATGGAGCTAGTTAACTGCTTAACTATTTAGCTAGTTAACAAGCCAAAAATGTGCAACTGGTTCAGTAGGATTTTCAGCTCCTAGAGTTTACTGCGCATAGATAAACAGGCAACTGTTTGTGATCAGCTCTAGCCAGTTTCAGTCAATTGTCTTCAGTCACAATGTGTGACTCACTCATATACCCGATGGTCGAAAGACCGACTCGATCCTGTGAACGGTACATTGGAATATGATGAGGAAGAGCACACGCTACGACTAAGTCAAGGCCGCGGGCCGGGTTAAACATCGTGCTGAAGGGTATTTCATATAACGACGAATACTCCACTTTACAGTGATGGAAACCCGGGAGGAAACGTGGTAATAACCTGTCACTTCGTGTGACTTACTTCAATACCTGATGGTCGACAGACTGTCACAATCCCATGAAAGGTATTTCAAAGAGCGACAGGCAAGCGCACACGCTAACCACTGAGGCCGCGAGTCTGCTGTCTTAGGAATCAACGAAATAGGACTAATGGGTCAACACTATAAACCACGACGGCGGACTCAGAACGTCATAGGAGAAATGCAATTTTTTTGCGCGTTTTTAAGGCTAGGTTTTGGTTTTAAAGACGGATTAGGGCAAAGGTGTTAAATTATAGCCACAAGTAATTGTCAACTCACACAAATTTCAGAATCGGAAAATTTATCAGGGGTCCAGCCGATTGCCCTGAATAAAGCCACCATTTCCTGTATGGAGAGTTTCCCATCCCCGCTCTTATCAAACTTCTTAAAACAGTCCTCACAATTCTTCTTCTCCTCGGCTGACAGGTTCGACATAATTGAAGTAATTCGGTATCTGTGAATTTTTAAAAAATACAAAAAAATACCAGTATTCAGGTAACCGTCAGTCAAATGGCAAAGTATGCTGTACATATTTGTTTTGTTTGTTTGTTTGTTTAAATTGGGGTTTAACGTCGTACTCAAGGATATTTCACTTATATGACGACGGATTGTCCACTTCACACAGCCTTATTACGCTGGAAAATCGGAAGGAAATCTCATTAAAACGGCCCCGGCGATTGCCGGAGTCACAACATGTGACTCGGTCATATACCTGATGGCTGACACGCGGACTCGATCCGGTGAACAGTAAATCGAAGAAGGTTCAGTTTAGGAAGCGCATTTGCTATTTCACGGCCGCGGGCGAAACCGCGAAGAACATGTATTGGAAGTGGAATCATGGATACATCATGCTTAAGCTCAGTAATATATATATTTCTAACGCTGTGAAAGATTACATTTTACCCATAAGGCGTCAGTAGATTTTGACATTCAAACTGCGCGAAACGAAAGAAATTCCTGATTTCTTACGCATTGCGTCACATGGCACTATGAAACGCTACAATAAGCAGCGACTTATGCACACATTTACTGCAATTCACATACACTAATGTATGTATGTTCATATATATATATAAAGTGGCTTCCCGTTATGATTGTGGGTGGTTTCCTGTTGCATCTAACATTTGCATAGGCGTTGTTAAAGAAGAATATTCGACAATAGGACCACATAATACCATTTAAACTTCTATACAAGATAGCAACTCCAAGTGAATTGCAGATTTCAGATGAACACCAGCAAAAAACACTGTCACACTTTGAAAGAAGTTCAAGTGAAATCGAAGAGACGAAGACTAACAGTCTAATATACAGGCGTGAGGCCAAATATTTATCAAACAAATTAAAAAAAAGGAATAAGCCAAGATAATGCACGATTTTTAAATTCCGATTTTATAATTTACTTCCTTGTGATCATCAAGAAAATAAATTGTTAAATAAACGAAACCGCACATTATCTTATTTATTCCTTTGGTAAAATATACGATGTAGGACTAGACAGAGTTGTAAAGAAGGGGAAAGAGAAATATCTGATTTAGCAGTCCTACATCCACGATTGCCGGAGCCACAACGTGAGACTCGATCATATACCTGATGGTCGATAGGCGGCTTGATCCTGTGAAGTAGGATCAGTAAGCGCAACATAAAACGTCTGTATGTGTGATGACTTTATGTTATGTCCTGTCTTGTCTATCATTGTTTTAGTGGCGTAACGGGTGGCTTCCTTAGCCCATCTGGCTAACACAGTCATGTTAGTGAAATAATCTATGTATGGCGTCAGGCGTAGTCTAACAAACAAATTATCGTTGATACAGATCGTACATACAGTTGATTTGCTGCAAGGGAAATGTAACTACGAATTCCTTTGGTTTCCTAACAGTGAAGTATTGAGCTACTTATCGCTTTATATCTATGTTTAACACTACACGGACTATTCACGAGAACATGCCAAATTCAGGGTTTGTATTTATCATAACTCGTTTAACAAGTGCTCAACAACTACATTGCTAAATGGGATAATTGCTTATATAGAGCCAGTAGACTTAAATGGTACAAGCTTTAAACGCTGCATTTAAATCTGTCAACCTCGCTGCAGCTAAGATACAGTGCATTAAATGTCAAAGGATTTGCCTATAGGGTATGTTTGACTATTGTGCAAATATAAAGCTTACATGTACAGCTGATGTGAAGGATTGTCGGAACACATGTATACATGTCTTTCAGGTAAGCTTGTGTAGCAATCAATATTTCTATTTTACAATGAAATGTGTGACTCACCCTACGGATTAACAGTCAACAAAGTCGATGAATAGGTAAAATATTCGTAAACGCCTTCATCTGAGTAAGTAAGTTAAAATAACCTGAAGTACAGCGTTAAACCCCAAACCAAACAAACAAAATCAGACAAATAAAAATAAATTCGATCGCCTTAAATCTTTCACAGGTAACAGAACAATAGCTAGAATTACGCGTTGAAATTACTCATGCGCGACGAGCAAGAGAAGGTCACTGACACGGGTGACAAGACATAGGGAAATATGCACAGGTGCGAACTGCGAACTATCTAAACCCTGTTGGGCTAGATTTTGAATATTCACATAACTGACATAAATATGTAGTTCCCTCTGTACTGTACAACAAACGAATGTCATTAATCAAAATGAGCCTTAAAATGTCTTTCCATACAATTAACCATGAAATACTGATTTTAAAGTTGCACTACAACGGTTTTCGAGCCACAACTAAATTAATGCTTTAGACGCTATTTCTAATAACAATACCGACTATATAACGACACATATTCTGGTTCGAGCAATGACTTGTGGAGTGCCGCAAAGCCCTCTCGTGGGACCAGCATCATTCTTAATTAATATAAATGGTATTACATGATGTTCTTGGTTTCTTGCTGTTGGCAGATGACACAACTGACCCAATCCTTCAAAGAAACCAAATGTTTACTGAACTCAACGCCCTTTCCATTGGCTCTGTTGTAATAAACCTTCACTCAATACTATAAAAACGAAATCTTTGTTATCAGAAATCTATTAAATAGAAGTATGCAACTGCCATATAGATAAGCTAACCGGCATTGGGGACCGAGCCCCCTGGTATAACGCTCATGTAAAGATTAAAAATGATGAATTACGGGAAAGTTCTCGAATTCTGCGACTATAATGTTTCTAACAAAAGAAACGCATTTAAATAATGCGCAATGTGTGCCTGTTAAATGGACAATAAGCGGGATCTAATATGACAAATACTAAGCGAAAACAATTGCTATACGCAGTGGCTGATTACGGACTAAATATCCAGAGCGCCTCACAACTAAAAATTCACAGATCTGAAATGTGTCGTCACCGTGTCTTGTCGGTCTACAATGCCGTTGACATTACTATAATGCAGTTATACATTTCTAGTTAATAGACTTCTGATGTTACCTTATTCAAGAAATGTTAAAACAATTAAGCAAGATCTAATTAACATAACTATAAGAATTAGTAAGTTAGAAAGGATATATTTAAATTTATACAAAATCAACTTAACTGGCAAAAATGCATATAGAAACATTGGTGTAGACCAAATTAACATATACTCATGCTTATATGGGGATTGTTTGTTTGATGGGGATTGTTTGTTTGATTGGGATTCGACGTACTCGGGGGTGTTTCACTTATATGACAGCGGATTGTCCACTTCACACTGTACGAAGCCATATTTACCGTGGAAAACTAAGAGGAAACCTCGTAAAAACCATCCCCGCGATTGCCGGAGCCACAACATGTGACTCGCTCATATACCTGATGGTCGACAGGCGGATGCTTATCTAAGTATACGTTAACTAGCCTTTATTACTCTCTCATATGTCATTACTTCACATATGAAATACTAGCATTGACTTGAATATATTTAATATATCTTTTATGAAAAAATCTATTCAAATCCTGATTGAATTACAAATTTTGCTTACTTATAAATCTTTTAAATTTGATCAATGTATTGTTTTTATTTTCTGCGAATCTAGAAAGTGATTGAACCCACAGCGATTACAGATGCAAATTGTACATTGGTATGACATGTATTGTGAACAATATACTCAGTGAATAAATTTGTACTAATATATGTTTTATTCATGCTTGCTAGCAGGACACCTGTCATGTTTAACACCAAAAGGGAAGAAATTGCCTTTTTAAATTCAACCTAATGGATGCAGAACACATCCGCCGAAGTGTCATGTCGGACGAATCTACTGTAGAAATGGTCAGTCGCTTTACAACATGCATAACTAACACTAATCCAAGCATTGAACTTACCTTGTGCTTATTCATTACAATAGCAGGTTACAACTTACGGACCAATTTTTCAATTTGCTCCGAAACCCTTGCGCATAGACTCACAGAGCATATTATGAATGGTTTGTAACAATGTCCATCAGCCTATTTACGGCGCGAAGTTTTTGTAAGCTTTTTTTTTTTTTTTTTAAGGTATCGACATATTTCCTCTTCGATTGATTGTTTTTTGGGGGTTTAACGTCGTACTCAAGGTAATTCACCGTTCCTGGCCCTATTACGGTGGAAAACCGGGAGGAAACTTCGTAAAAACCACCCCAGCAATTGCCGGAGCCACAACATGGGACTCGCTCAAATACCTGAGCAGGTTCAGTTAAGGAAGCGCACTCGCTACCACAAAGCCACGGCCGCGGGCTATTTTCTCTTTGAAGTTTTGCACTGAGTTACACTAAGATCGTTCATATAACGATGTGCCCGCCTAAACATTGGCAACGTCACTTAACTGTCAACAATACAAAAATAACAAAAAAGACCGCAGATAATCACACGAAACAAAAAAATCGTGCTCTACAGGTATAGGAAAAGTTGTCCAAATTTAAAGATGGGGACGCCAGAGCTCAGAGCTCCAAGACACCGGTCCTCCATGTGGTAGCCCGCCAGTTGATGTATTAAATCAACAGACTGAACACAACGTCATGCAGTATAACGACGTGCCCGCCTAAACATTGGCAACGTCATTTAGCTGTCAACAATACAAAAATATCAAAGAAAGACGGCAGATAATCACACGAAACAAAAAATCGTGCTCTACAGGTATAGGAAAAGTTGTCCAAATTTAAAGATGGGGGCGCCAGAGCTCAGAGCTCCAAGACACCGGTCCTCTATGGGGCAGCCCGCCAGTTGATGTATTAGATCAACTGACTGAACACAACGTCATGCAGTTGTGTACACCTAATCTACTACCCTGCAGTTACCATTGCTAGACGTAGCGAGGCATAACCTTTCTTTGCTACACACCACTTTCACAAAATGTCGTACGACAATAAAATATCGTACGATATTTTTACGCTACAGTTTAACATGACGTAATTTTATCTTATGGTGTTTATTTGTCGTACGGCATTTTATGAAAGTGGCCACAGGTTCTGTCGTGAATTTATTGTTTGCTTGATCTACAAACATGTACACATGTACAAAACAAGATATGCTGGTCTTGACTGATTCTCGATCACGACAGGCTTGCTTTTTGCAGTACTGTATAATTCTATAGCATGATACAATCAAAGTAAAACAATTCAGATCGTATTTTACTTTTTAAGTGTAGCCCTGCTAGCCATAACTATAGGATTGCCCCGGTAAAATATCAAACGTATACTTACTATGCAGATAATAGTATCTTCTATTTCCGGCTCGTGTAACAGGTCTCTAGAAAGTGCTCTCTCTCCCGTCAATGCTTTTTATTAAGACGTGAAAAGACGTGATTCATCAAGGACTGGGCGAGTCTATTTCACTATGTAGGGGCCATTGGCTTACAAGCAGTTATATTTTTCAAATTGAAACGCTGCATCAGTTTGACACGTTTCAATAGGCAACAAACGTATTCAGGACATTTCCCATTGACATGCTGAACAACTTGCGCGGTGTTAGCTTTTCCATAACGGTTATTTCACTGTGCATATAGTATATATAAATGATCTACCGGTCCAATTTCGTAGTAGGCCTACAGGTGTTGCAACTGTAGGAACGAATTTCATTTTGCCTTAAGGGTTTGTGGGTTTAATTGATTGGGGTTTAACATTGTACATCAGGTTATTTCGCTCAAGTGACAGTTTGCCAGCCAACATTAAGTAAGAGGGAAAACCACCGTCAAGAAGGCTGACAAACAAAAACCCGCCTTTAGCATTCAGAGCACAAGGGCAACTGAAATCGCCCTGCCAATGGTTTGTTTCTTTGATTGAGGTTTACCGCAGTACTCAACGGTATTTCATTTATATGACAGCGAATTGTCCACTTCACACTGTACCTGGCCATATTACTGTGGAAAACCGGGAGGAAACCTCGTAAAAACCACCCTTGCAATCGCCGGAGCCACAACATGTGACTCGCGTATATACCTGATGGTTGACAGGCGGGCTCGACCCCGTGAACGGTACATCGAAGCAGGTGCAGTTTAGTAAGCTAACACGCTACCGCTCAGCCAGGGTCGCGGGCCTCTCTGCCAATGGACCGCTCTATCTTATGGATTGTTTGTTTGATTGGTGTTTAAAGTCATACTCAACAGTATTTCACATATATGATGACGGATTGTTCACTTCACCCTGTCCCATGCCTTATTAAGTTAGAAAACCAATTAAAGTATGATTAATTGATAATTGTTTTACGCCACATTCAGCTTTATTTAAGTTACGCTGTTTTGAGCTTCAAATCTTTATACTCTATATTAGATTGAGAAATGGTTTTGTATAGCTGTTTTTGCTTCACTGTCTACAGCTGAGTCTCCAGGGCTACCCAAATGACTGGGTATTCAGCAGAACAGACCTTTTATACCTGTTGTTTCTAGTCTCTGATTCAGAATATGCAGGATTGAATTCTGCACGATTCTAAACACACCAGGGGCTGTGGGGGGTGTTATGCATTTTCATTCTTTCGCAATAAAGTCTTTGTAACAGTCTGTCGATCGGTCAGAATGGCGATCTAAACTTCTCCAATAAGTATATATTTTCAGTTGTCTATTGTGAAATTTAAATTGCCATATAAAATTAGTTAAGATCTGATAACACCGGGTTCTATCCGGATTAGTATATCTTAGAATACTATCATAAAATATACAATTTAGTAACGTTTTAACTCCAGTGTATTTATTCTCGTGATGGTTCTGAATTTTTTTACTTCAATCGATTTTTAGAGTTTTAGTAGAGTTGTTTCCCTTTATCTGTAAAATATTAACAGGCAAATAAATAAGACCATTAAATGAGGTAATTACCGAAGTTGTAATTCTATCGAAGTCTTGTCAGGAACGGAGGACTCATGTGACATAGTGCGCATGCGTATTACAGTAAATCCGTCTTTTTTTTTTAATATCCTGTGAACATGTGATCATATTGAACAAAAATGGGTGGGTGAATACAACAGGGTAGGGCACATTATTCCTCCGTTCCCGACTAGCCTTCGATAGAATTAAAAGCAAACTTCTGTAATTACCTCGTTTAATTGATTAATTAAAGTGGCAAAGGGCCTTCTGACAATGACAATGACATTTATTGTTATTATCAATTAGCCTGTGAACATTTGCCTATAAAATCTCACCTGATTCCGGCGGGCGGTTGGATACAGCTTCATGTTGCCCTGATGCTCTGAGAGCTAAAGGGGAACAGGAAGCCGATCTGTTTGTGGTGTCTGTATTGCGTCCTGTTGTTGTCGTCCTGTCTTTGT
>JARFOD010046244.1:0-10090 GCA_031763545.1 Mopalia muscosa
CCTGGTCACGTGACCCCCCAAAGTGCACTCAAAGGTCAAAGGTCAATGAGACCCCAACTGCTCATACTATACTACTTCCGCCGCTTTAGGACATTCACACAAGTTGACAGATTAAATGCTTTACGCAAATCGGCGTATGTACCGGAAGAATAGGAAACATTTGATTTAAAACAAATTTATTTACGATTTTTTGGGGTACATTTTCAATTTTATCGACGGGATATTGTTGATTAGCCGACCAAACTGTAGATGCATATTCTTTGAAAGGCCATGGACATATACAACAATCTTAGAGAGTTCGTGCGTGAGTTACACGATCTTTTAAAGAAAACCTAACATAAGATATAGGATTTCTGTATAATTGTGTTTATCTGTGCTTTAAAATTAAGGCTACTTGAAAGGATAACACCCTGATCTTTTACATTTTCCACACGATATGTATGACTGCCATCAATATTGTAATTGTACTCAATTTTCTTTGTTTTATTGGTAAAAGAAATCGAGCAAGATTTGGACATTACATCATTGCTCAAAACTAGTAAGGTCGTCCTGTAAAATACCGCATGGTCGTCACTTAAAATGGTTTTGAACAGATTTTTTATCACCAGCATACACTGATATTGCTAAATGATTAAGACAACATGCGATGCCATGAATGTAAATGATGAAGAGTAAAGGTTCGATCAAAGACCCCTGAGGTACAGCGGAAGCGACAGGTCGCCATGATTACTCTCCTCCATTTAAGACAACACCCTGTTTAATGTCTCTTGGGTATGAATTTAGCCACTGCAATACAGAGCCTGAGAATCGATAGTAATCGGCTATATTGTTATATTGACTATCTATACATCCATACAGCTATATATTGAACATTATCAGGTGTTAATACTTTATATATTGATTATGTCTAACTTCAGCCTTAATGAGGTTATTTCCGGGAAGACGTAGATCTTTATCACGTTTTATTGATAACAGTGGAACCAATTTGAACACAGATTGCTTGTTCCAATAGTACGGCTTAATATATGTTATACGCAGGTCTACATAATGTGGATAGAGAAGAATGAAACGGAATTCATCTTCTACTTTTTTCACATTACTTACATTACAAAATCTTTCTGTCCTGTCTACATCCACCCTTATGTATGCAATAGCTGTGGCTTCACAATCTATATTTATATATTGAATTTTTGTATTTGTATTTACAACATTATTGTAAACCATATGTATATCCACTTGATATTTATAAATGAAACATGTGGACATTTTGTTCCATCAGACATCTGATATTTTCAACATATTTGTTAGTAACGCTATTTTTGCACAATCGTAAATATATATTCCGATCACCGGTTTTTCCAACGCTTAAGAAAGTCACGTGACTGATTTAAAAGCGTCTTAATTAACCTTCAGGCAGGTCTCTGGAGATGCTCTTTTCTTAAAGTAATGGACGAAATACTGCTCTTCAACTTTAACATCCTTCTTTATCAAAAAAATACAGAAATACAAGCGAAAGTACTGAATGTTCGAAAACTAGTGCTGTTCGATTAGTCCGTAGGCGATCCCAGGTGTCAACCATACCGTTTCACGTTTAACTGCAGAGCCAATGTCAGTCTATTTTAAAGTTGACAAAATAATCCCCTAAGCCCACTCGTTTTGCTATACCCTGCTTTCGAATATTTGATTGAAAAGATGGGTCAGCAAGGGTGCAAGTATACTTGCATTTCCAATGAGCATTTCAATAAAATTACCATCTACACCAGGGGATTTCTTAAGTTAGGTAATTGTTTCGGTTACTTCTACTTCACTGATATAATCCGTTTACTAAAGACACATTTTGAGTTCAACTGCACATCAGAATCGCTGAAACTAGCTGTTGAAACTAGCTGAAACTAAAATTGTTCGGATAGGCCTGTAAAATATTCCAGAAAATGTTCAGCTGTTTAACATGAAGTTCGGTTTGGCGCTTCACTTAAACTTTGTGAAATAGTCTCTAGGATTAAGCTTGTTTGGATATTCCATTACATTACCCCGAGTTATTTGACCCAAGGTAATGCAAAATTTGTTTGTTTTCCCATCTATAGTGATATTGCTAGTTAGTGGTTCCCACAATCTGCTTTTAGTATACTAAACATAAGGATATTACCCTATATCTACTACCCACGTTCATGTCTGTCTGCTTGTTCGTCTAATTTCGAATAACCAATCACGAATAACGAATTTGATGCCAACTCCCGACCGCCTTTACATTATGTATATGTTAACAGTATTACAATTCTACAAATAGCTAATTAGAGGTGTTACAAGTAGCAGCGGTGAATGGTCGAAAAATTCGATACAATTTTCGACAATTAAATTGTATTTGCAAATATCCAACTGCCAATATAAAAATTATCGGATGCTGAATGTCACTCCCCACCCCCCTACCCCTTCCCCCTCGACTTTTAGTGTAGCTCCTTTACGTGAAGTTGTTCTGTGTTGTATATCGATTCAATAACAAAACAGCCTATTTGTAATTATATTTATGTCAGTGAATTAGCAAAAGCAAGTTTTGAGAATGACAGTGCAAATACAAACACCGACTCCCTTTTAAGTGTTTAAAACCAAGTGACAATATAAACGAGTCTTGTTAAGAATAATAAATATATAAAACCATCGTAATGAAGAACTTTTATCTAAGGTATCTAAAACATACGACAATTCATCGATTTTGTATTACCCTACGTCCCTGTGTTAGTGTGATTACTTTTAAGAAATGTATAAAGAATTGCACAATCAAGAGATATAAAGATTCTATAACTGTACGTGCTCAACAAATAATTTAACGTTCAGGGTTGGGAACGGCTAGATTTATGTATACAATGGCTGGCCTGGCGAAGGGGACATTTTCTCTACCATTCTCTACTAGTTCGAAGGCACCAAAAGTTGTTAAAATGCTGTTATCCAATATTGGAGAAACGACGAACAATTCAGCTTTCGTAAGCGACAAGTGCAGGTCCAATTGAACAAACCTAAAACATATCACACACATTTCGCAGAAATGAACTAAATTGTGTGCGAATATGGTATCCCTTGTGTCCAAATGGATCAGGGTGCCGAATACAGTGATTGTGTGGCGAAAAAAGTGTTGAAATGATCAAAACCCGCCCCATTCGCAAGGAGCAGTTAATAATAATGTTCAGCATAAACTCCAAAAGAGGATTTAACTGGGCATGTCACATCGTGATTCAGTTTTACAATAAATACATGTGACAAAAATCGATCTTTATTCTTAGCATAGAGTACACAATATGATAAGAGGATTGTACCATTCGAAGAATTTGTTAATAATTCATAAGAAATGACAAGCAAGACACGTTTATCGATCAAGGAATCGAAGGATAAAAGAAATGTAAAAGGTCGAAAGCATGGGTGTACGGGATAGGAGGACATTTACTCATTACAATATATAAAAAGAGCCAGCATAACAGAAATAAAATTTCACGTCGAAGACATGTTGTGGGAGAATTGATATATAAAAGGAAGCTTTGACCCAGAAGTTATCTGGTACAATACCTGTCTCGTGAAACCCACTATACAATGGAGATTTGGATACAAGTTAAGATGTTACCATTACGTCTGTAATGCAAGAAAAGCACAGAAGGAAGAGACATAAGCATATTTCTTGTCTGAATAAAGAACAGAATTACATAGTCGGCAATATTACTTCTCTGTTACACACTAGGATTCCACGTTCGCATTGGGTAACTACAAAGACGCTTCCGTAACAGTTTTGATGGATGCAATTTCACAAGCAGCAGATAGTGGCTAATAGTTTTCCGCATCTGCCAATCAGCTTGCAAACGTTTGTGTAAATCGGTGAACAAAAGCTTTACGCAGAGAAGCAGTGGCAAACATTACTAGACATTAACCAACATCCTGGCAGATATGGACCATTTGTTAAGCAAAACCCGCTGTCTGACTAAAATAATTTTGTTTGAAGTGTAACAATGCTGTCTTTACTTAGAACTGGAGAACTAGGATCGTGTTGCGATTATCATGGAGACAACCCAGAGAATTCCAATTTTTTTTTCTGCTGCACACGGAATATATAACTGATTATTTTGCCAGTCTAGCAGAAACCCTAATTGAACGGGATCATCTCAGTGTAGGTACGGGAGAAGAGAACGTACAATACATTTAGAGAAAAATAATTACAATCTATTTTATAAATAATCCAGCAAGCGATATACCTTACAGAAGGTAAACACAATTCTGTAAATGTATTAGTCAAGAAACCGACTACATAACGCCTCAAATTTATCCTCGCCCAGGTGTATTACACTATCTTCCAATTAAGGTATGTATGAAAGTTATTCTCGTTATTTTGTCGGAACATGCAGTGGAGTCGTGATTGAAATATCATATTCTTAAACCTTAATTGGACAAACACGTGTCTCAATCTTATTCTTAAGCTGTGATTCGTGTTTATTACTTCTAAGCTTTTAATTTGTTCGCAATAAAAGTACATCTATATCCATACGCTTTGTAAGAATTTAAATCGAGCGTGATAATTAAAGTTTATGCAACGAGAATCCGTGTAATTACGGTCGATATCACTGGAGCCAGAGATGATTGAGTTTGAAAATGAATAGACGAGAGTGATACGCATCATAAAATACGAGGATCAGGCGAATAGCTCTTTTCCTCACATTATATATTTGCTCCAATTCCAAGTTTCAACGGTCAAAATCGGCTTTGATGTTTTAATGATGGTGTATGAATACCTGGATGATACTTTCCGTATCACTGTTAATTAATACCGAAACCCTGCTGTGTGACATAATACCACCATTTACTTAGCTCGCCTTAAAGTCTTGAAACGTGTTTCTTTGAGAGATTGGAAAGGTTTCTTACTGTGTCCATTGTTCACATGTGTAAAAGGGAATGTTTTTTGAAATGTCAGTTTCCAGTTAAACTTTGAAGTATTCCATTCTCTGAATTAAATAGAATTCCTATAGTAATTGGTGGGAAAAATGAAAACAGGTAATTCTGAGAAAAACAAACATGCCTAGATCGAGGCACGGCGCCTTGTCTCTGCCTCAGATGATCATGGTTCATGTCAGTCAAAACTGAATACAAGACAAACAAAAACTGCAACAACGCAAATGGTTAAAGAAAAATGAAAAAAATTAAGTTAACAAAAAAAATAAAAATAAAAAAAATAATCAGAAACTCAAAACGTTTCCGATTGAACAGCCAATCAATCTTGTTAACATTGAGAGGGTTACATCCCCTCTCCAAAAATAAATCCCTTGTGTCGGAGACGGGTTCCCATCTCAAACCGCTTGGAGGGAATTAAGGTTGACATCAGGCCTCTTCCCTTTACATGCCACACCCACAGTTCTGGTAGCTCACCAAAACTCAAATTTGTACGAATTATTGTACATTTGTACGTTTTTCTACTGGGTTAATGTCTAAGCTTCGGATACGTCTATTTGTGTACTATATTCTCTATGTATGCTACCCTCAGTTTTATTACTGTCAGTCTGGCACCTTAGAAAATTCTGTAAATTCAAGTAAACTAGAGCTTGACTTTGTCACAGAAATGTTCAGTGTTGTATGTCAGTAGAATAGCAATACAGTAAACTCATCCTCCGAATTAAGAAAACTCTGCTGACAGATTATGCTGAGTGCACTATAATTTCTTCTTTTATTATCTAGATGAAAATTTCATCAATAGACAAATGATACGGCTAAGCACAGAAAAGGTTGTTGTTTTATGGGTCTTGTGGCATCTGACTAGGCGTATAATGCTGATCATTGAATGACACCAGACCCATGTTTTAATACGTTAATAAAATCGAACGGTGTTTCGAGGACATTTGATTGAAACCGTCGCCGTCTTACCTCCATGATAAAGCGTACCGACCGCTTGGTCATACAGCAAGACCATTTTGAATGTGGTAATATTCCGTGAATTAACGGAAATTGTTCAGTCGACTTTCTGCATAAATACACCTGGACTACGCAATGATGTCAATATTTATCCACATGACACATTTGCACATTTGTAAGCAGCTGAAAGAGAATGCGATTAGGGGTTGATTTGTAACAAAGTTGCAGTCCGCGTTGAGAAGCTAAATGGTATTCGATAGTTACAAAATGTTTCGCTTGTTTTTAGTACACTCCGGTTCAATGGTACAGTGTAAAGCTGATTGGAAATTAGGATTATCTATAAGACATCGTATATGTCGCGACGTTATTGTTTATTTATTAGCATACCATAAACAGTTCTATTGGCATTAACCTATCAACATGAGAAAAGAAAGCATATTGTTCGCCAGCCTATTCGTGAGCCTTTCGGTTCAATGATTTAAATTTTCTGTGAACCACGGGATAGAACGCTCGAGTACAGTTGCTACGAGCATGTGGGTGCGAACAAAGGCACCTTTTGATGTTCAATGCGAAAAGCAATGGATGCCAATGATAGAAACGAAGAAACACAAACTCAAGTGACATATAGATTGGACTGGGCCAACTGGTGATATTCATGGCTGAGAAAATAAATGTACGAAAATACAAGGTCACAGGAGAAAAGACAAGATCAAACGTTGGAAACGTCCTTAGTGTTATGTTGATTTTTGTAGCCGGATAAAGAATTGAGCTATTAAAATAAACTCTTCACACTTTATCTCACAGTCAAACTATACAACTTTTTAAAGTTTCTGATTAATGGTGTGGTATCGTATAAAAAAGCTTCGTGCCTACAGAACCCAGTCTGATAGACGATAAAACTTCGATCCTTGTTTGGTCATTTAAGTGGTTAAAGACTGTTAAGGTATATTACCAATCGTATCAATCACCTGATGCTATCATATAATCGTGACGGTGCCGTAACTGACTCATACGGCAAACCGTTATACAAGTGTTTCAAACAATCTCCAGGATCTTATCAAACGTATTCCATAATACTATATAACGCTTGTTGATACTGTAACCAAGCAGAGAATTGACTTTATTGAGTTTTTGACCAAAAACGACCGACCTTGCACCATTTGCTCAGATTGTATCAAATCGATATTCGGCCATTTGACAAGTAAAGACCATTGCGAGTTACAATTTCCTTCAATAAATACAAACAATGGTAAACGTGGATAATGCCACTTATATTGATTTTTTATCCGATTTATGCTTGACTTTCGACCATTAACTGCGATCAATATGAATAAAAGCATAATAACTTTAAGTAAAACCATTTGGTCTAGTAATTTAAAACCAGATGTCCATCAACTACATGAAACACCATGCAGTCTATACATCTTCCCATGGGTGTACGTTGGCGTGTCATACCCAGGTGAAGCCCAACTGGTCAACGTTTGAAGAAATCAATAATAAATGGAAGTTTTAACCGAAAGCGAAACTTCATAAATAATGTATCAATCTTCGACTAAGTGCAATTTTTGATTTTGCAATTATTTGATGACGGTTATTTATAAGTGATCCATTTAAACGACAATTATCAAAATATATATGGTATGTCGAACATTTTTGTAGGCCTATCTGTCGAGCAATGACCAGGGCTGCCGTTTAACTGTCTTACAGGAACGATTCAGAAATGTTGACGCTATCAGTAGGAGGTATATATATGATATAAGTTATGAGTATATTTCAGAGCACTGTATTTGTTTGAGGCTTTATTGACATATTAACGCGAATAAAATTAAATTGATAGCATTTCTGAGGGATGTCTGTCATAAACTCTCATACGTTATGACAAGACCATCGCGCAATAATTTTCGCCAATAAGTAGGGAGAAGTATGCCATAGACCGGCAAATAAAACAAGTGCAAGAAAGATAACACGGGTGTATATTAGAGTCAATGTTTCGACAATATAAGTTTATTCCACTTACACTGAATGTATACGCTCATACATGTGTTGGAAGGCATACGGTTTGTCGGGATATATTTTGGTTGGTTAGTACTTTCAGTTAATAATCACGCAAAAATCCTGAACTTTCAATTGACGGAATTGTCCATAATAATTAATTATCAAGATTTATTTTATAGTGAACCTATGAATTTCTTGCCTCAAAACGTTTAATGACACTTGCATACATGCTATAGATGACTGTATAGACACCAATACTGTCACACATTCTACATGCAAAACAAAGGACGCCATACTATCGAACGTCATTCAAAGGTCTGTTTCGTTTCAAGAAAAACAATCCAGCTCAATAAGCTTTGGACAAGCAAAATCATAAAGAAAGATTTTATTTGCGTGAATAATTCTCTAGTTAAGATTGTTCTTAAGGAAGCTCCACTTTGTCATTTTATTGACGAAGCCCTATTCAGGTTTTCGATACACATTCGGGGGAGAACTTAAAGCTGTGACTGCAAGGCGATAAAACACCCTTCGTCTCCATAAGTATCTTTATTACATGCAGTGTGAGTTACACGGTATAAATCATGTTGTTCTTACATCGCCGCAGATCAAGTATTTCTTCGGTGGGTGGGTAGGGTCCCACCTTCCTCAATAAACACAACATAAACATAGATTTTACCTTGTTCCTAAACACACTAATCCTGTAGCCATACACAAATGGGTTTACAGCAAAACCAAGAAAGAAAATAAATGTTCCCAATTCGTCAAGAGCTGCAAATATTTGAGGATTGTTGGTGATAGAAAAGCTGATGTATACCAGAACAGGTGACAAAAAAGTGGATGTCACGGTTATTACACATAGTATTAGTAAAATTATAGAAGTTCTGACGTAAGCCTGTTTGGTCGAGGTCAAGGTCACACGTCTCTGACGGACGTAGTAAATCAGTCTACCGTAACAGATAAACGCCATCCCACAATATATAATAGAACAACCGTAGAATACATAAATTAACTGTTGTCTTGTTGATCCAAGAGCTTTAATCGAATTACATCGGTGTCTTCCGGGTACTTCTGGGGGCTTCAGAATTAATATCAATAAAACAATCAGAATCACGTGAAATATCCATCCAAGCAGGAGATAGACCGTGGCGCCTTTTCTGTTAAACCATTTCTTGTAAGTGCCGACGGAATGAGTGACGAGTACTGTCCGGTCTATGCTGATTAAAAACTGACAATACATTGATATGATGGGACATAACGGGAAAGTACTTAACCAATACCAACAGGAATAGACAGAGGACAGTCTGTTCACCATCACAATATACACCAGAATACATCCAAGACAAGTCATGATGTCTGCCAAGGCTAAAAATGTTATCAGATAGTTAGACACAGATCGAAGCCTTTTTTCCAACCAAAAGCACAAAATGAACAAAACATTTCCTACTGTTCCGATAAAAGACAAACAGCCGGCAGAGATGAGAAATATAGTTGATCGTACTGCGGAGTTGGGAGACGCCAGTGTGTCGTTTTTGACATTGAGCGAGACATTAGCGAAAATATAAGAATTTGAAGAATTTCCCAGTAAATCCATGATGAAATCAGCTCACTGTTCGTAGCTCGTTTTCAGATCAAGACAGAGGCGATAGGAGCCACGATTATTGATGAGAGAATGTCTTTTCTACGTCGATCTCAATACTTCACTGCTCTGTGTGACCAGCCAATCATCGATTTG
Organism: Mopalia muscosa; assembly: GCA_031763545.1. Lineage (NCBI taxonomy): Eukaryota > Metazoa > Mollusca > Polyplacophora > Chitonida > Mopaliidae > Mopalia > Mopalia muscosa. The sequence continues at coordinate 9,605 of JARFOD010046244.1, forward strand.
GTATAGGGGCGTCATCATACTTTGTCCAATAAAGTAAGAGCTGATATTATGTCTCATCTATCTAACATAATATACCACTTAACGTAAAACCCTCTAAATGGAAACTAGCAAATGGAATGCGATATATTGCCGCGATCCACAAAATACGAATCTTCCTGTCGCTTTACCCACTGGACTGTTCAAATCCAGGTCATTATCTGATGATCAAAGTGATTTTATCTATACTTTTTTTTTCAGGTAATGAGAAAGTGAAAACATGAATCAGAGAAACGGTCGATGTTCTATCTTGATGGTCATCAATTTTATTAATTGTCTTGTAAATTTTCCGTGAGGAAGGTGGATCACTTTTGACCAATTTGAAAGATTGGGTTTAAGTATTGGAAATAACTGACACAGACGTGGCTTATGTTTAATTTGGAAATTACCACAAATGTGTTTTATTGCGTAAGCGGCAGATGGTAATGGATGGGCTGGGGGGGGGGGGGG
>JARFOD010046255.1:0-10090 GCA_031763545.1 Mopalia muscosa
CTCTAGAATGAGATAGAAACGTTGTGACCAATAAAACCAAGAAGTTAATAACAAGTAAAAATTCCTTATAGATAACAACTACCCAACTTCTAAATGCCAATAAAAGAACTTAGTAACAACAGTATGGAAAAAATTTAATACTGAAAAAAAAAAAAATATATATATATATATATATGCTTGCCTCCACAGGGATTCGAACCCGGGACCTTTGGGTTACAGGCTATATATATAAAAAAAATGAAGTGCTAGAAATCGTAAAAAAATATCCATCCAGCTCTACACTTGCAAAGAAGTGAATCACACTTTTCAAACTTATATTGAATAACTTCTTACAGGAAAATACATGTAAATATTTCACAAATTGGGGATAAAAGAGGGAATGTTCTTATAAATAAATAAAGAATGAATTTTAAGCGCGAAGGGATCGTCCATCCGTTACTTTCAACCCCAATCATAACACTTCACGTTATCATTTCACGGACGTGCTAGTTTTTGTTTTTTCATTTAGAATGAAAACTTCGCGATCAAATAAATGAATCATCATTGAGTACGGTATAAAACACAAATCAAACATTTAAAATTATTCCAACAAAGCCTTGCATTGATATTATTTTCTATAAGCAGACTCTTAGCCAACATAGGTGTCGAAATTTTCTAGAAAGAAATATTTTCTCAAACCGCTTTTTGGACTCGGAGCAGTGCCTGCAATAATGTTATAATTAAATAAGACAAAGTTCGAGTTTAATCTGATCCGTGTCTCAAAGACTTCGATGCAACATTGGGACAATGTTAAAGTCAAAAACTTTTGATAGGAATTTTTAAAATGATTGACTTAATTATAAGTCAATAATTATCTTTTATTACATGCTCAGTAATACTCCTAGATCCGGTTGCTCGAAAGATTACACCAGTTTAAATCACCTATGTTAGACAGAATTTTCAACATGGCTTGTCGTCATCTAATAGAGGATAAATCTTAAACATCCATTCGAGCAATCGGCCCCGGATATATTTCTTAAATATAATGACACTGTCATTAAGGTGCACTACTGGCTTTATTATCATTTGTTCTAGGCAAAACATCACGTGACTTAAGAAATAACACTGCGTGTACATGACAAATAACGCGAGAAGGTATGAGAAAAGCCAATCGTGCACCTAACTTGACACTGTCATGTACAAGGATGTTGACTGGTTTAAATCTACGAATCATCTTATATTCTGGATAAAACCCGAGAGACAAATTTCTAAATACGTTAATCTCGAGCTGTTATGGGTAACCTACAGATATGTCGAAAGAAGATAAGGACCATTAACATTGTGTATAAAGTATTTATAAATTTGTATCAAACAAGATATTCGATAAGGGTAAGGAAATACTCAACCTACTAACTATACTGCTACAGAGAGAAGTTTCGCCTAATAATCAGTAGGTCCTTCAAATTTGTGTTTATTTTGTATGATGTAACGGGTCTTTGTATGAGAGAGGACTGGAATTATGAGGTTCAAAAAGTTGTAGGGGATGTACTATTGGCCTCATTTGTTTGTAGAAGATTTGTGGTAACCGCGGAAGCGGACTATTTTATATAAGGTAAATAGTCGCACTACTTTATATTGTAACCAGATAAAAAACTAGGCGTGTACGTAATGGCGGTAAGCTATAAGATTTGTCGTCCTAGTGTAGAATAAGCATCTTCTCTAAAGCAGCACTCTGCCTGGTTATTTGACCGTCTACAAAGATCCCAAGTAAGAACCTGCAGATCGAGTCCTCACAAAATCAATAACCCGTTTAGTAATAACTTACGTATAAATCCCCAGACAGACAGAAAAAACGTTTCCCACGAAGTTTCGGTTTATCTGTCTGATCGCCCTGATTGTCAACGGGCGGTGATGCGTTATAGGAGTGTCAAGATGAGGCCACTCGGACATGCCCGAAGGCTGATTAATTTCGAAATCCTAAATCACAAAGGCTCGTTTATCTGGATCAATCAGCAATGATTAGACAAAGGCATCGACTCAGCATTATTTCTCCGTGAGACAGCATTTCTCTGACCTCAAGATAAGCTTTGGTGTACCCCAGCCCGATCTACCAACCCAAACTAAAATATACCAATAAATATGTACGGTACTAATTGGCCAACATTTTTATGTGCGCAAGTTTGTCCTCCTGTAAAGTTATATGTTTTAACATATTATAGCAATAAGGGTTCATACATAGAGAAAGAATATTGAAGGTTGAATTTCGCCCCTTTTATATATAGGTTTTGAATAAATGAAAAGAGTAAAATTATAAATGCCTGTAACCCAAAGGTCCCGGGGTTCGAAGGTCCCGGGTGTCTTTTTTAGAAAGTGAAGATTAACAGTATTTTCGTTATTTTGGGACAAAAAACAAAACAAAAAACCATTCATTGCTTTCAGCTTTGGGAGCTGTGTCACTCTCCTATCAAAGTGAATGTACATTATCTAGACTCCAGCTGACTAACCTTCTTTTTAAATGAAGGCCGGGTGGCTGAGTTTTCTAGGTAGTCTGCATTTACTGCTGGCGATTCGGTGCCTTACTCTGAAGGTCGTGGGTTAGATTCCCGAACAGGTTTCATCCTACAAAACTTTCTGAACAGGCATATTCTAACTAAGAAAGTGTTATCCCAAAATAACGGATATATATAAATACAGTTTGAATAATAGAAGAGAGAAAAATGTGCTTGCCTCCACTGTGATACGAACCCGTGACTTTTGGGTTACATATATATAGGTTAGTGTCGCATTCCAGCCGGCTTTAGAGCGACATCTCTGTAAAGAGTGAAAGGCTCGCCTAGGTCTAGCTAACTGACAATGCAGTCCAGACTACAATGCACTGACGATATCGCCGATGCGATTTTACGATGGAGGCTGTCGTCTCATTTGACAGTTTCGCTCTTTTCGGTCAGAATTAATTCTTAGAAATGTGTTTCTTTGTTTGTTTGATTAGGGTTTAACGCCGTTTCTAAGGTTATTTCACTCACGCGATGGCATCTAATGTTTTTTTCACTCACACGACGGCGTGCCTGCCAAATGGGTTACGAAAACCACACCTGATACCGCTGTCAACAAACAAAGGCATCACAGGACAAATGCAGGACAATCACAGGACAATACAAAGACTTCACAAACATATCGGCTTCCTGTTCCTCTTTAGCTTTGAAATCACCAGGGAAACGGTAAGGTCCCTCCAACCACCCGCCTTGGAAATCTGAGACTAAATGTTAGATGAAGACTTCCCTACCTTTATCTATAATGGCGGCTGGTCTGTCGCCTAAGTCGCTAATTTCATCCGGTTTAAATAAAACTGTATATAAAGCCTTACATGGAAAACACTCCGAATGTATCCCTAATCTTTTCGAAAACATTATCCACAAGACCAGGACTACGTTCTACAACAAGCTATCTTATATTTCGAACGATTTCTTTGGAATCAATTGCCACCCAATAGTCAAAATGCTTCCTCTGTGCCAAGCTTCGTTCATAAGTATAAAGAATTGATTACCCAAGAAACTATCTCTTAAGGCATACATACATACATAATTTAATTAGTGGCGGCCCCATTACTAAGATAATGAGCGCCAATGTCTTAATACATGATTTTTGAACATATGTATAGCTACCATATCTTGAATGAGTATACATTTATTTCAATGTATATATTTTCACTTATTTCATATTCATCTATTTATGTGCATAATGCATGTTGGATTTTGTTGACTTTGGTATATTTGAGTGAGTGTTTGGGTGAATGATTGAGTGTGTGAATGGAGGGCCCCAGGGAAGACCAACAGCCTGTTGACTGAGTTTTTTGCATGCTCTCAACAAATAAAGCATTCTTATTATTATATTAAAATATCTCTATTATACCAGCGCTAAGTGAGCGACGAAAGCCTTACTACATACAATGTGTTTCTATTTAAAGTGAGCTACAAGATGTCTGGACCCGATTCCGCGAAGCAGTTTTATACTTAAGTCAAAATGTTTAAAGCCCCTCACATTTCTCTGTTTTTAATTTTAACATTTAATATTAGGTCACACTAGCCTTATTTAACAGAACAAAACGCATAACATTTATTACTGTGTAAGTGTAGGCATTTTTTGTTTCAGAACATCACGTGATGTAAGTGGAAGTTATCGTGACAAGTTGCTAAGCAACAATTATTCAACCGGAGGATCAATTAACCCAGAGACCTGTGATGTAGAGAGTTAGATGGACGATTGGCTTTTCTCACACTTTCTCGCGTTACTTGTCATGTACAGGCTGTCAGCCAACGTTATTGTCTTTAAAATCACGTGCTTATCTAACTAGAATGAAGCATAATAAAGCCACACAACTAACTTATACTCAGATGACCTCTGAGGTTTGACAAAAGGTACAATAGTCCTATCTTTATTTATCTTTCAAGCCAAGTAAAGGCAGCTACACAAAAGTCGGGGGATTTTGAAACTGATAAACGTATACGGCCCTCACGTCATCATCTCTTTTGTTTTCATAGCTAGCTGCAAATAGGCCAATGTATGTCTTAACCTTCCTGAAATCTGTCTGAGTATTTGTGAGTTTGATTGGGGTGTTGCACCATACTTCATGTCATTTCATTAATATGACAGAGTCCCAACCAAATGCGCCGAAGAAGCCTATTTGATTTATTTATTAAGGAATCTGGGAACAAACTAACCATGACATGATTTATAACAAATACATGAGATGATAAAAGGGTCAATAGCGTTCACATGGCACGTTAGGTCCATGAAGGTGCTCTACTGGCTTTATTATTATCAATATTATTATCATGTACGTCTAGGCAAAACATCACGTGGCGTTAAAGATAACACGTTGAATGACTGTCTGTGCATGGCAATTAACGCGAGAAGGCACGAGAAAAGCCAATCTTGCACATATCTCGTTAGGTCCAACTCGGTGTTAGCAATTTAATATGGAGTTAGCTTTTAATCGTCTTTCGAGCATCTGGCCCTGTGACCGGTTGCTTGAAGAGCTATTTAATTTAATCCACTACTAGATGACATCACGCCTTGTTGAAGGTCTAACGCTAACCCGGTGTTAGCAATTTAATACGGTGTTTACCTGGGACCGGTTGCTCGAATCACCATTAAATTTAATCTAGTATAGGACGATTTCGCGCCATGTTGAAGGTCTATCCACATTTAGGGATTTAATCCGGGGTAAGAGGCTATTAATAGTGTTTCGCAAAACTGACCCCTGCCAAACTAAATTGCTTATTCTGAAACCATTATTATCATTTATTCTGGGCAAAACATCACGTGGTGTTAAAGATAACACGTTGACTGACTGCCTGTGCATGGCAATTAACGCGAGAAGGTACGAGAAAAGCCAATCGTGCACATAGCTCGAAATTGCTGTTTTAGATATAGTTTACATACAAGAATGATGTAATAATTTAAATACATTCCAACGGGACTAAAAAATAAATGCCTTTTATGTTGACAATGAAAGTATCTACGTCAATATTTCTGGATGCATAACTTGAGTTAAATTATAATTGTATATTTTTGCACATCTGCTTAAAATTCTTTCAAAACGCCACAGTTTTTATAACCACAGAGAAAACATAGTTTATTTTTAAACCCATACCGCACATGTGCGTGCCGTTTCAAACACTTCTCAATGACCTGGTTTGAAAATCAGACGGCCTATATTAGTGTATTTGATCCAGTCACAACAATGGTGACCAACTTTTCTGGGGGTCAATCCGTCACGTAATATATGACGTGAATGTCACTGTCAGGTTTAGGTTTAGTATTAGGGTTAGGTTAAGGGTTGTCGTTAGGAGTTAGTATACGGTTTACTTTTAGGGTTAGGTTAAGTATTAACCCTAACCCAGAACCAAAAATTCACGCGCCGTGACTAGTGACGAAATTCACACCTTACCGGTGCTTAGCTTTGTTTCACATACAGGCCTATTAACCCAACACTATAGAACGAACTAAACGAACGATAACGCTATCTTGCGCGAAACGTTTTAGGGAAACTAAACTTTTAAATTTAAGCCTTGATAACTAACAAAAGTGAAAACCGAGAAAACAGCCCAAACGTGTGTAAATGATTGAACTATGAATTGGTTTCATATTACTCCCAATATTTTTAATAAACAGCATTTTTTCAAATGAATGAAAAGGTGAAAAAGAGTTTAATTGAGGTTTATCACCTCACGAGTTGCACACACGATTTTTACAAACGTGTTTAAGTGGCAGTTTTAACTCTTCAATTTTGAAGTGAGACTTGACCAGTATGCAAACTTAAGGCGCAAACGGATTAAATGTTGCAATTAGCCCTGTTGCCCAGGGTTCATAAGGCACCCGGACAGCAGACGCCCTAACAACCACCCCCTGATCTTCCAATAATTTGGTAAACTCGCTCATAGGCCTAAGTCTTAACTTTTCGATTTACTACCCGTTACGATGACGTAAGTATCCAAGATGGCGTCACTATATCTGTTTATCAACAAGCGAGCGACTTTGTCACAGCCGATAACAAAGAGGGATATCATTAAAACATAATAATCTGGGTTCTCGGGCATCTGTTAAAATTGATCAAAGGCGGGGTAAACGTATACGTGCTGCGAATATAAGACCCTATGGCAAGCCGATTTGGCACTTTTAACTTTATTATACATGATCAAATAAGTTTCGCTGGTATTTTGGTTATGTAGAGTCGTTCATAAATGTGAAATTTTGTTTCTTATTTAACGCTTATGCCAATTTTGTCCTTTTTCTTTCAGCAGTGGAAAGAGACTTTTGCAAGGGTCAATGGGCTGCATAGACCCTGGCAGCTCTTTAGAATGTTTGTTGGTTCGATTCGGGTTTAACGCCGTACTTGAGTTTATTTTACTGATACCACGACATGTCGAATAAAACCACCATCGACGCCATTGGCAACAAACAAAAACAGGCCAGGACATATGAAGGTCACTTACAGGACGTAATACAAAGACATCATAACCAGAAACAGATCTGCATCATGTTGCCTCTTAGCTGTGAGAGCACCAGCGCAACAATTATTGTGATACGATGGACTGTCATAGACGCAATTCAAATACCGCAGAAAATTGTAGGCCTCGTTTTTTGCGAATAAATTGTAGATGTCAAATCAAGGTCATTGACTTCTTTTCCTATCTTGTTACATAACAGTATTTCACTGATAGTAATCCAATTTTAACATGAGTCAAGCAGTGTTAAAGAGACAAGCTTAATCTTTACTGATCAAAACTAACATTGGCCCAACGATACAGCAAATATAGAAAACATGAACCATAAAATGGCTCCTTATTTAAGAATGATTGAGTGTAATTAGGCCAGTAATATTTTTTCTATATATTATAAGAATAAATCATATCTGTATTTATTTATATATTTATTTGTATTTATTCATATATTTATTGATATTTATTTATGTATTTATTTACTTGTTTATTTGTTTATATATATATTTATTTATTTATTTATATATTTATTCATATATTTATTTGTATTTATTAATTTATATTCATTTATTTATTTATTTTCAACTTAATAATATAAATAAAATGTCTCAAATTCATGCACGATGGCCTGGCATTGCGTACAAGAATTGTCCTAGTCTCGTCGAATATAGAAGCTCTCGCGAGAAAACGATTGTGTCAAGCCGAAACAAGTTGGACCTGCATGTGAATTGTATTTTGTTGTTTTGTTGTTTATATCGCAGATCAAACTACGTGAATTACCGGCCATTTAGCAATCTGGCTAGAAGAGTAGGCCCTAATTTAAAAAGTCAACAACATCAAACACTTCAAATGATATCATTCAGTACGATTTTGCTTGGTTAATATATAGGAATATATGGTTATTGAGTATACTCATAACTGTTTCATTATATACAAATACAAGAGATGTGAGAAATACACGAAAAGCGAAAAAGCTATAAGTAGGCCGTATTTCTCTGTCAGCAAAATTTGTCATTCCAAAACTGAAAGATGGTAAACATATCTAAAAAAACAGATTAACGCAGAGATAGCAATTCTCGGCGTATGAGACTGCACAGATTGGGGTGTTAATGTGCTATTATGCAATTAAAAGAAATTGATCGTGTCGTAATTAAACACGACCTTCTGATTGGCTGGTTCGGTTAAGTGGATATCAAGTTGTAAATATCAACATAAATGGGGCTTTTGACATCTATCCCATTATAACATAATACTATATGACACAGGAAACTCTAGTTAATTTGCATTGCCCATTAAAAATATAAATCAGGAGTTACAGTGTCCCAGTTAGGCTATAGGCAGACTTAAATTTATATTAATTATTATTTTTTGACATACTAGTCCCCCGAGTTGACACTGTTGTCCTTTTTCGACACATTTTACAAACCAGATTGAAATATTGCAATATTTAAGGCGGGGCATTCTTCCTAAATGCAGTTAGGTGCACGTTATTTGAACGTGGAATCGATTTTACTTCATATGTCCAGACATTGACTCTAAGATATACCGGGCCCATTTTGTTTTGCACTTCTTTTATTTGCTGATCTGTGGCAAACGTCGCCCTGTATATTGGCGGAAATTAATGCGCGATGGCCTGGCATGGCGTACGAGCGTATAAGAACAACCCAAAATCATTATTTTGCAAAAGTGCAAATTTTTTAGCTAACTCCGAAATTGCAAAATGTAAAGCATGGACACGTGGGATTGTGATTAGAACGTGCAAGAAGACTTTTCTGATACCTTCGAGCGTTATTTGTCATGTACAGGCAGGCAGTCAACGTGTTATCTCTAAAGCCACGTGATGTTTTGCCTAGACTTAATGATAATAAAGCCAGTAGTGCACCTTAATGGTTTTGAGCCAGTCAGGAGAATAAGTATGGTACATTTTTTTCATAAAAATAAATTTCAGATAAATATTGTTCGAGACCGGGATTAAGCTGATGTTGATTAACAAAATTCAACGTGGATTAAACCTGGGATTAGTATAGAGGGATAAAAAGCGTCGCTTTTAATCAGCCATCCGCAAATGTGTTACTCGGCTTGCATGTTGTTACGACAGCCACACATTTAACAGAGATTACACAATTAATAGTGAAACTCAAAAAGATACAATGTAAGTAGAATATTCATGAAAGGTCGCTCAAAATGGGTTGTAGAGCTGAACTTATGCCTGAATTTTAGCTCATCTGTTCAGCGATAGGGCTGCAGTTTGCATGGTGTTGTGAAAGAAACCGGTTTTGTGAACCTAAAGGCTACGTACCCACACAGCGGTCATGTTTATTGGAAATAGATTTCTTTCGAATGGATATTTTTTAACTAGTCATTGTGATGAAACGACAACAAAGGATGTGCTTTCCTTAAAAGTAACGACTTTGTACATAACCTGCCAGCCGAGTAACACATTCGCGGATCGCTGATTCGAATGTAAGCGATTTTTCTTATCCCTCTATACTAATTCCATATTTCACTAACTGAATCATGGAAATAGACGAAAAGAATAGGTCTATATAAAGCAATAGGTAGGAAACCGAAGTATTGATAATGAAGGTTAATTGTTGACTCATATTGTGATAGGTTAGTTGTAGAATCACACAAGGATTCAACAAAGTGGGTGTGAAGTGAACATAAAAAATCAAATACCTTTTCGCTTGTACAATAATTTGTTAAGTTTGGTGTTCAACGACATCCTAGTTGAAGAATTATACCTCGTGGTGAACCACAGCCAAGAGCTAGTGCTTATATCCATTCTCTTCTTTTCATCGTGCCGTAGACTGCGTTTCACAAACAGTAGTTACAATACAAAAATTTGCACACACTAAAATGCATCAAAACAAATAAGGGAAGGTAAACCACGCATGCGCGGGAGTGGGCAATGCAAAATTTCCTATATTCATAAGTGCAGCAAAGTCAAGATGCTCATGTGAAGTTTTAATACAGTTGATATCGCAAGTACGATATGGCACTGATAGCAAGAATACTGTTAAATTATAGTATCTTAACAATTTCGATAGATTATCTATGATAACTTTATTTTAATAAGTAATTGGGACAGATAAAACAAAACATAACAA
>JARFOD010046266.1:0-23415 GCA_031763545.1 Mopalia muscosa
CCCCGCCCCCCCCCCCCCCCCCCCCCCCCCCCCCCCCCCCCCCAGGCTGGATTTTGTCATATTATAAATAAGTGAAATAGATTTTTGAGAAGACATTTAACCCCAATCAAACAAACCAAGAGCTAAATGCAGAATGAATGAACCACCAGTGAATAAAAGCCATACATGATGCTTATAATATAGTATCAGCCATGCAAATGTTACCCGTTCACCTTTATAGCAATTTGCATGAAACGATATCTTTATGTATAGGAATACATGTATAACACTTTTAAAGGTTAAGTAATATGTAGCCAAATTGCGAACTTTCATTTTGCCTTGAAATTCAAGATTAACTGTAAAATAAATACATGTAGGTTTAGATTTTATAAATGTCACTTATTATCTTCCATGTGGGATTATGGAAAGCTAAGAAAAATGATGTCCATATATTTGAAATCTTGTCTGAAAATTTAGTCAGTTTTCTTAAGTTTATGAAGGCATGGTACAGTGTAACAGCAATCTCCTGTCCTCACCCTTATATCAGAAGCTGCTACAATTTTGACATTCTATCTCTGTTTTCCATCAAATGAATCTAAATTCAGCCAATTCTATTGTAAAGTAACCCCAAGACAATGTATGTGTGGCATTTGTCGAGGAATCTCAGCTGTTATATGCAAACACAAGAGGGCAGAGAAATGAATGTCAGCAAGTCGCCAGTGTTTTGTGTCCCGCATGGTAGTATTTTGTAGTTTTAAACTCACAAAGGCCTGGGGTCTCACTTTTGAGGAGAATACAACTCACATAAATTCATCTAAGTACTGAGTCATTTTGGTACTTCTCACAAATAAATATTCATTTGTAGCAGTTTGTTTGTTTATTTGTTTGATTGGTGTTTAATGTCGTACTCAAGGGTATTTCACTCATATGACGACGGATTGTCCACTTCACACTGTACACAGCCTTATTACAGTGGAAAACCGATAGGAAACCTGGTAAAACCACCCCCGCGATTGCCGGAGCCACAACATGTGACTTGCTTATATACCTGATGGTCGAAAGGCAGACTCGAACCATTGCACATGTATTATCAGCTTCTGTTATTAAATGAAGTATTATTATTATAAACAGCTGAGTATATAAAAGTTGTTGAAATGAACAACAGATGCACATGGCTGCTTCTCATGCTTGGTTAATTAATTAATATTTATTTTGAAATATTTAAAAAACACATTTACATACAAGTTTGTAATTAAGTATAATTTTTGTTTAGTTAAATCTTCATTTTGTAAAACATGTCGGTGGGAATTGTGCTTTGCTAAGCTGTTTTTCGTCATTGATAAAACAGCAGGGAGGTGTGGAGTGCATTTAACATTATACATGCATCAAATTTACTACAAGTTGCTTTTCTTGTCAAACTTGTTCTGCAAGACCCAGTTACAACAAACAGCCTGAACATGGGTGCCTTACTTTTACTAGAGAAAATTATCTTCAGCAAAAAAAAAAAAAAGACGACTTTATAGCATCTTCCATCAGCATGAATTCATTGCCACTGTAGCAGCCACTCAGGGTATCCATGGAAACAGTAAATAACTAGCTAGTTACTACAAGGTTAAGAGTCAGAGATGTAGTGACCCAGCTCTTCCAGTTCTGTGAATGTGTGTACAGTAATAAAGCTGACTAAGCAGTATGAGTAATACAGGTTTCAAATAAAACCTGTTACTATCAGGCAACTTTTTAAAACTCTACATCAGTAACATGTCCACTCTTTATTTACAAATATTTGAAAACTTTCAAAGTAGTGTAACTTAATAAAAAAAACATTGCACAACCCCAGTATGTGTTTTAAAGTTACACTATTTTCAGGAAAACAAATCTCGGGTTAAACCCTTCAAATCATGTCCAAATATAGCAATTAAATCTTGTTTTTATTTACATGTACATGTATACAGCATATAAAATAATGGTATTTCCAGTTACAGAAACAATGGTCCTTGATTGACACAAAAGAAAATGATAAATGTACAAGTAACATGTAGATCAGGACAGGGGTTGAAATTGATACAGATTTGCATCACTTGTCTATTGAAAATTTCGATTATCCTGTAATTGGTTTGTTTGTTTGAGGTTTAACGTGGTACTCAATCGATTATCCTCTAAAGTTTCCCAGAATTATACATTGTGTTGGAATAGCCGGCACAAAATTTTTTGTTTTTCAAAAATGTCTGACAAAATATTGTACACATTTGGAACCTATTTACAAGTACGTTGGTTTCAAAGCAGTAACGAAACAAACATATATATCCTTTTTTTCCTACACTTACAATGATGAAGTGTTGTCTTGTAGATCTTGTACACGAAGGTGCATTGTAGTTGTAGCAACTGACTGGGCTGCATTTTGACTATTGCAATGTCATAAGACTTTTATGTCACAGCGTAGTAACATCAAAACAAAAGATAACAGACAAATTTTTTAAAACTAAGACAAATGTTCCCTTCTTAAGCCTTTGTCTGATTAAGACTAAATGCTTCTTAAATTAACGCTTCTTTAGTCACTTTAATAAGAGGCAGAATATTGATTGCAACCATTTGCTACAAATTTAAGGTGCTTAAATTATTAATTTCATTCTGCCAACAATTCTGGTTAAAGAAATTCCATGAAAATGACCTTTTACTTAATACTGACTAGCTGTTTAGAAACCTTTGAGACATTCAATTTGAGTTTGAGACTTGAGCGAGCCTATCTGTTGGCGGAGGGTTGGATTGCATATCAGGGATCAACACTATTGTTAAGATGACATCAGAACTTGACCCCGGAACTCAGAACTTGACCTCTGAACTTAAGATTGTGGCAGGCATTTATATCAACAGCAGACACAAGGAAAAAACTTACATTGTCATGACACACCCAAGTCATGTAAAACTTACTTGTATAAACAGTGGATTTAAATAGTGTCTCAGAGTGTTTAATTGTTGATTGAACTGAAATAACTTTGTTTAAGCTGATAAAATTCAACACTTAATAAATATTCCTAAACTAAATTAAGTAATTTTTTTCCAAATAATGAAAAATATATATACAAGTAACTTGTACAAGAATTACTGATATTGGCAATACTATGATGAGTTTTCATACAAAATAAATTTGTACTGTCATAAATGTTTTGATTTGGTACAAGACTTTGAATATTTTTGCGTTAGGTTCAGTACTGTTTTACTGTCCAGGTTTTTTTTCTTTCTTTTTGAATTCCCATCCAAGATTCTTGTGACCACACAAATTGATAGTAATAGTTTCAATCCGGCTCCCTACCCAACATCACGTCCATGTATATTGGGTCAGCAAATTTAAAATAATGCTGATCATCTCCAAAGACAGGCGCGGGCGGTTGGAGCTTGATGTTGCCCTGGTGCTCTCAGAGCTAAAGGGGAACAGGAAGCTGATTTGTTTGTGTCTGTATTGCGCCTGTTGTTGTCGTCCTGTATTTGTCCCGTCCTGTCTTTGTTTGTTGCCAGTGGTGACGAGGGTTGTTTCTTTCACCCATTGGGCTGGCACGTCATCATATAAGTGAAATACCCTTGAGTACCACGTTAAAAAACTTAAACCCCAATCAAACAAACAAACAAACCAAAGACAGGCCTTTCCTGCAGCTACATTTGTACTGATCTCCCCTGTTTAGGTGACCAAATGATTATTGGAGCTGGACATATGAGAAATTTGGATCATGAAAAATCTTGGTTTTAGTAAAAAAAATCTGGGATCGAATAATTTACATATATGTAAGTGTTGGGCCTTTAAAAAAAAACTTGGACCTCTACATTAAAAGCATCTTTTTATATGTGAAAAGTACTAAAAACTATAACCATCTTTGACAAAATAGTTCATTCTTTTACATATGGACTTATTTTGTTGTTTATTTTAAATAAGCTTCTTAGAGTAAATATATAGATTTTTTTTTCTCCTGGCTTTGGTTTGCTATAGGAATACAGAAAAAAAGATTAATGGAGTAAGTTAATAGAGTGCAATTCAAGTATATTTATCTGGGATACATAATCAATCAATGTTTTCCTGTATATGGAGGTAGTGTGGTGCTTATAAAACCACAATAACCACAGGCAGGATTTAGGTCTTACTCAAATAGACTTACTCACTAATGACTATCCTTCAGTTTCTCAGTTATAGAATCCCTTTCTTTTATGCTAGAAAGCAGATTTTCATATAATTTCACCTCAAATATATCACAGTCAGTGGTGTATAAACATCATTTATACAACACTTTTGTGTGCTGTATGAGCAGAACTCTAACTTTTCTCCCAAATAACTAGGTACTTGGGCCTATTTCTTTATGTGTTTTTCTTTTTCCTTCTCACACAAGCTATAACTAGTTTATTTAAAAATAATTCGTCAAGAGTTTAGATTATCACAGTCAAAGTAGAGAATGGAGGGAGGGTGGCTGGGTGGGATGGTCACACCTACAAGTACTATGAGAGCTTGACTCAACCCGGTTACCATGTGATGTGTTGGCACACTATCACCTCCTAGTGAGCTAAGTACATGGGAATGGCTTATACTTTGGAATACCTTTCACAGCATCACTGACTCCAAAATGCTATGAGTTGTTCTAAATTAAGTGGGACCAACTCTTTCCAAAAATAAATATCTCAAGCCACACAGAAAATCAATTAAAATGGCATAAAACAATAAATTGGTACAAAATAAACCTCCTCAAAAGTGCATTCAGGATTTTAAAATATACATATTGTTATAACTTAAAAGATAATTAGACTATTATTATAGTTACGTAGCAACCATGTCCCTATTATCTGAAACATGCATTACGGTTCATAATATATGAAATAAATAGATTCAAAGCAATCTGAGAGAAGTTTATGCTTCAAGGTTTACCTAGAACTTCAGCATAAGTCCATGTATCTGTTTCATATATCTGTTAATTGTAACATGTTTCACTTTCGCAGACTGTAGGCTACAGTGAACTGATGTTCACATTGTAGTGAACACAGGCATGCTGTCTGAACTGATCAATGGAAATCAGGAAGTTCCAAACACATAAAACACTGATCCTTCTTCGGTGTAAGAATTACAGGATTGAGTTGCCTTGTTGACCTCAGGTATGAGATGGAGTCACACATGGTGGCTTTAGCAATCACAGGGGTGGGTTTTTTAATGCGGATTCATCTCGCCTTTACACAACATTTGAAATTTAAGGAATCCTTCTTAAAATTGAACCACCCATGAGTACAAAGTTAAAACAAAATCAAACAAACACATGAGGGAAATACTCTTGAGCACAATGCTTTACTCAGTAAATAGATCTAAACTACAAGTATAAGCTTATGTTTACAAATTTTAACAATTTTTGTCAAACAAAGAAACTGATGACAATAATCCATAAATATTTTGCAGTCATTTGACAAAATTGTAAACCTCAAAGCCAAACAATCAACACATTTC
The DNA here is from genome assembly GCA_031763545.1 of Mopalia muscosa. NCBI lineage: Eukaryota > Metazoa > Mollusca > Polyplacophora > Chitonida > Mopaliidae > Mopalia > Mopalia muscosa. The sequence continues at coordinate 5,450 of JARFOD010046266.1, forward strand.
TTAATTCCACTGACAGTTTTGATCGAATAAATTTTTGGAGTGTCTACTCATAACATAGTGTTGTTGTTGTAAATGGGTTTGGCAGACAAAATGCCCCTAGGCCTAGGGCCAAAATATTGTACTTACAAGTTTTCATCAACCGATCCATCGTCTACATTTAAAATTTGATGCTCAGCAATCGAATATCCAAATAAACTGCCAACTTGTGGTGCGTTCTTTATCACAGGTATCCGTATGTCTAAATTAAATCCTAATGTAATAGGCAAAATTACAAGAAACTGTACTAAAGTGAAGCCGAACATTTTTAACGTAAGCGCCATGTTCGGGACCACTGCGACCACTCAACTGTGTATACCTTTGACCTAAAACTCATAAGCGTAATGATATGTGAAACGGCTGCAATGGAATTTCATTATCTCCAATAAGTATTTGTCGTCAAATTAAACGCACTAATCACACAAAGAATCATTAGCCTGATTTAACTGAAGAGTTGCCATGTTGTGTCGGATTTTGTATAAGGCTAAAGCAGTAAATTTATCCCAAACTATATTTCGCGTACTTATTTCCGGAAGTGTGTTGCTCGGTTCAGGTGTGGGAGTTCTGTCAAACGTTTAGTCCTTTTACGTGTTTTCTTCGAAATGAGTGACTAATTGTTGGTTATGTGTTAAGTTTTACACTCCCTAATAGTTCCTGATGATGTAAAGTACGAGTGACCCAATTCTGAACAATAGAAATGTTGTCAAGTTTGTTAAAACAACATCAGACGAAACAAAATGCAAGGAAGGATGCTCAAGGTTCGGATTAATAATCAGCTTATTATTATTTAACACAAACGTCGCACTCATATAGACTACTAATTATACAGACAGATCATCACTCTCCCGCGATAATCAATAATTGTTGACATTTGTCAGTTGTGTTAAAAGTGTAAAACAATAGCTAATTCCCTAATCACAATTGTGTCATATTTCTTTATGAAATTAATAGTACTTTCCTGTTGAACGAGCGAAGGAATCCATCTTAGATTATGATGCGAATAGGTATCTCGTTGAATAATATATAAAGATACGATGTTATAATGTATGAAACCTTTTGAAATATGGCGTACCTCTGAAACCCAAATAGTATTAAATCCATAATCTGTATGGACACTCTGTACTCCAGCGTGTTCAATACATATCGTGCAATTTAAATTAAAATGACAAGCATTTCATGTAGGACTTTGTGGGGATTTTGCTATTATACTCTGGCATGGTGATCATGCGACAGCTGAAGAGCAGACGTAGTCCGATATCCTGCCCCTAAACTTGTACCTTGGTACTCTCTGTCTTATAACACGTTTTAGTTTAGGGCAGAGTACCAGACTTAGGCACATATGTGCCACCAAACATATAGCTAATGGTGGGAGGATATTTCTGATGATGTTTAGTGTGGTAGCACTGTATCACCCCCTGACTTGTTTTGACCTTCATATCAGTGAAATAACCTTAAGTTTCACCTGAACCTGAAAGAAAAAAACAAACCTGTGTGTCTGACAGTGTATAAGTTTTGAACAACACTGGTACATTGAATAATGTGTTAGGTTTAAGTATTTTACCCTCTGATAAAGGGTTGTGTGTTCCAAGCAGGCTCATACTATTTGTTCTTGCCCACAGCCTTGGCATTGTGGTAGCATGTGGGCTTACTAATCCTTCTTCAGTTAACCGTTAACAGGATTGAATCTGTTCAATGACTATCACTGACCTGGCTATATGAGTGAGTCACATGATGTGGCTCCGGCAATCCCGGGGTGGTTTTTATGAGGTTTTTTTCCAGTTTTCCACCGAAATTAAGAAAGGAGCTGTGTGAAGTAGACAATATGTCGCCATATAAGTGAAATACCCTTGAGTACGTTGTTAAACCCAAATCAAATAAACAAATTATCTGTACTTAAGAATGGAGGATAAATAATTCGCCAACAAAACATGACGATTCACATACTAAGGTTGTATTAAAGTGGCTAAGCTCTTGGAGTACATTGGATTGCCCTCATTAAAGCTGGATTTTCTTCAGCAAAATGGTAAACATCTATTAATCAATTAATATTCAGGTCTTTCCCCATCTGCGTGTTTGGTGACTGGTGAGACAAAATACTCAATGTCAATGTGTTATTGTTTGATAAATCAATTGTATTTTTTTTAAACAATTATTGATTATTGCACTTACAGAGAAGAAAAAGAAGGCTGCCATTGCTTCAGCCACAGCTCTAAGTCATGCTCTTGTGGATCATCTAAACTATGGGTAAGTTATCTAAGTAATAATACTGTTATAGTTCAAGTTATTTGTCTCAATGAAGTTTGTCGGAACATTTTTTGTAGAACATTAGAAAAACATTTTGTTCATGTTGATAACAGTTTTAACTAGACAGAGATGAGAGTTTAAATCCTGGTGGATGCATACAAAATGTTCCATCTCTAAAATATATATTATTTCAGTGTAATAAACATAAAGAGTACCAGGCATATACTAATTAATAAAATCGATACAAACATTTTAATTCACAACAGAATGATTTTTATTCAATACATAGTGTGGCCCAGGCATATGTTAATCAGAAGAAATTGGACACAGAGACAAAGATCCTTCAGGCCAATGCTATACACTTCTCCAAACAGACCTTACAGTGGTTGAAGCTAGTGGAGGACTTCAACACCGCATTAAAGGTACTATAGATGATACAGGAGCTTTTCCAGAAGAAATTTCCTTGAAATTTAACATTGAAACAAAGATTTGACGATTAAGAATAATTTCTACATTCATATATTTTTCTGCTAAATCTTGAAAAATCTTTACAAACTAGTAAGAGTTAGTTAGATTTGCCAGTTAGGAAAAGACTATTTTTACATGTATTATAATGAAAAGAAATATTGGAGAAAATGTTTCGATATAAATTTTACTGTAAATATTCCAATAATTTTCAAAAATGTTTTTCCAGACATTTTCTGTACTGCAAAAGGTGAATTTTTCCCAGTCATTTTCAGGTCTCTACAACATAACATGGCTTATTATAAAATTATTTGCTTGCTTTGTGTCCTACTTAAGGTCACTTCTCTCAAATGAGGGGTTGCCATACCAACTGTTGAAGGAAGCCAACCTTGACAATACGGCAATATGAAGATTATTAAATAATATGTTACAAGACGCAGTGAGAAAATTTTACATGCGATTGGGGAGAAATTTAATATTTCTGAACTAAGGGGTAACAAATAGCATTGTGTAAATGGCCTGATTTGTCTTTGCTTGTCGCCAGATTATGGGATACATATGGATGATTTCCTTCACCCAATGGGCTGGCTTGCCTCTATATAAACGAAATAACTTTAAGTATGAAGTAAAACAGCCAATCTAACAAACAAATCTAGGACTAGTTTTTCTATAAAAAACATTGGACAATTTTAAAAAGAAAACAAAACTCAATCTAACAATCTGATGGGGTTGTCTTCAGGGGTAGAAATGTATATACATTTGCAGACATGTCCGGCAAAAATAGAGATTGTCATGTAAAGTTCCCCAGAATTTAACATTGTGTTAAATGGCCTGCAGGACAAAATTAGAAAAATGTCTGACAGAATATTTTACACATTTCCAGCACTGGTCTTAGACATCACAACAGACCATCTTTCCACTTAGCTCTGAGAACCACCAACAAAACACTTAATACTGGCTTCTTACAATTAATATATGTTAATTAGTATTCATCTTCATTTCTTCCTGAAACTAAAAAAACATTTGTATGTTTTTAGGAGATAGGTGATGTAGAGAATTGGGCTCGCAGTATAGAAACTGATATGAGGACCATTTCATCGGCTTTAGAGTACGCCTACAAAAGTAAGTCTATTGACTCTTCAATATCTATAGAGCTGTGTCATTCTGAAATAATTCACGTAATTCACTCCACTTCCAGGCACCTCCTATATTCTAATCTTTCTAGTTTGTCACTACCATGGCTTAGTGGTAGTATGTGTGCTTACTAATCCTACTTTGATTTACCATTCTCGGGATCAAGTCTGTCCCTCTGTCAGCAATGAGCAGTGTAAAGTGGCAAACAGCAATATAGAATTGGGCTCTGAAAACGGGGTAATCAAAACTTTGCCACATATTTTGAGCGAGGTACATTGTAGTCCAATAAGAGAAATGATACTTTGCATGCCTTATTTTGGTAATACCAATTCGACTAATGTTTATACGTGTGGCCTATGTGTACATTTATAAACACAGGCTAAGAAAAATGTGGCTAGTCAATAAAAACTTTGTAATAATAAAAATAATAATAATATACTCTATTTAATGAGGAGGTTCAATTAGTACAAATAACCAATCTTCCTTGAGCCCCTCAAACACACACACACTTTCACACGTACACAAATACAAAACAAGATCAAAAAATGAGAAGAAAAAAAAAAACAAAAAACAGAAGTAATAATAATAAATATAAAAAACTAGTAATAAAAAAGAAAAAAACCAAACTAAAATCATTATATCAATCGAGAAAAAAAAAAAAAAAAGTATGAAAATTGTTAACAATATGTACTTTTTGTTTAGCCAAGGAAGAGATAAAATAATGTGCTGCATTATTTTTATTCTTTCTTCTGCATTAATTCAATTTTATGGGAATTCTCCTTAAATGTATGTTATTTTTCTTTCAGGCGAGTGAAGTCAAACAAGGGAGACCACCTATTGTATTCTATGAAGAGAGTTGCTGGACTTTGTATCTGTGACCAATTTCCTCTGATACGAAACGTTATATTATTTATTTATATATTTTATTTCTTGAGTAATTTGACTGTTGTCATTTTACTGAACAGATAAGCGATTGTCAGCTTATTCGACAATATACTCTACAATTATAAAGATTGTGTAAACTTTTATCAAAAATTAAATTGTTTTTAAAGTTACATGGTCACTGTTAAGGAATTAGAAATCCAATATTTGCATTTCTGATATCTCATCTGTGTATTAGGATGAATGTCAGATGAGGAATCCTCCAAAGCCAAATTATTCGGACTACTTTTTTCAGATTTGAAACATTTTGATTGTAGATCAGCAAATATGTATTAAATTATCCTGAATACAGATTTTACATGTATGATGGCAGAACCGAGTTGGAAAAGAAAAAAGTGAACAGTAAAATGTTTAAGTGAGCAGTTGTTTTCATATGAAACAACGCGAAAAATAATTTAATTTGCTGAAGTGAAGGATTTGTATCTCCAGAGCGAGGTGAGGTCTTTAGTCAAAGATGTTGTTTAACTCTTCCATTGTAATATTTATAAAACTTTCCACCTTGTAAACATGAAATATCAGCATACCCTTTAGCATGGGCATATCTACCATATTTTTTAGTGCTTAGCTATGGAGGAACATTAATTTTCCAACTTAGCAGACACTACATTTTTTGGTAGCAGTGTCAGTGTGGCTATTGGATGGAAGTGCACACTGCTGTCGTTGAAGTTAAGTACCCTTAGGCAAGGCACTAAAAAATAATCAATCAGTTTACATGTAGTTGTATGTAACCTAAGGTTAAGCCTACTGTTCTAATTCCTATGTTCTTGGACCACGGCCATGGCTTAGTGGTTGGCGTGTGCACAGACTAATCATACTCCAATGTACCATTCATGGGATGGAGTCCATCTATCAACCATCAGGTATATATGTCACCCAATGTGGCATCAGGCAATCCCGGGGGTGGTTTTTACGAGTTTTCCTACCATATTTTAGGCAAAGAACAGTGTGAAGTGGACAATCACTCATCATCATATAAGTGAAATATCCTTGAGTATGATGTTAAACCCCAGTGAAACAAACAAAATCCAATAAGACCTAGATATGTGATTGTCTTTATGGAACAATTTAGTTTCTCTCTCAATTAACGAATGGATTATTTATAGAAAAAGAGAACATCACATGTATTTTTTTCACATCTAATAAAACGGATGTCCAGAAGAGTTAGATACGGTACCGTGCGGAACTCTCGGATCATAGCTAATTCATGTGCCAATCTGAATGAGATTTTTCTATAAAGATATTGTACATATTTTCACTAATGCTTGAAAAGCTTATAGTTGAATAAAATAGATTATATCTGAGCCAAGATTCATTTTTGTTCATCTATTTTGCTAGGTTGACTTTTTCTTTACCAATCAAATAAGTTTGATGTTTGATTAGGGTTTAATGTCGTACTCAAGGGTATTTCACTTATATGACGATGTGCCAGCCCAATGGGTGAAGTTAACCACACTCTACACCACTGGCAACAAACAAAGAAAGGACGGGACAAATACAGGAAGAAAACAACAGGACGCAATACAGACAGCACAAACAGATCAGCTTCCTGTTCCCCTTTAGCTGTGAGAGCACCAGGGCAACATGAAGCTCCCTCCAACCACCCGCCAATCAAATAAGAGACATCCCTTGAAGTTGCTGGGCATGTGCATCATGCAAGACAAAACATGTTGAATAGTGACCAACAAAGGGCAGACAATACAAAGTCATTGTATACAAGAGAACAAGGGAGTGCTATGCTAAACAACAATAAAAGTTTGTAGGTCCCATAGGAAACTATTTTACACCACATGATGCCACATGATCCGATGGAGCTGTCTGGATTTGATTGGATACTTAACAGTAAACCCAATACAGGGTTTTTGAGTTATGACAACAGAGTGAGGTCCCTGTTAGAAATAACATTATCGGCAGGGGTGAAATGTTTTGCAATTTTGTCCTGCAGGCCATTTACCACAATGTTAAATTCTGGAAAACTTTACAGGACAAGCCCAAATTTTTACAGGACATCTGCTGCAAATGTATATAAATTTCCACCCCTGATAGGTTTATGGCAAGGGAGGTCCAATTCATGATTTTTAACAAGGGGGCGTATAGAAAATATTTCAATGTAAGAGCTAAATTTTCCAGGAAATCGACCGCTCGAAGTGATAACAACTAGACTGATTGCCCTACAGTGCAATAAGATGGCAAGGGGATGTTACTCTGATGTCCTGATGTCATAACTTTTGCCTTTTTTAGCAGCTATAACAAAGGTTTATGAATAAAGCTATTGATGAGTGAGCGTATCTGAACCTGAAATCTTGTTAGATTGAAAGTGTCATGTGAAAAGCACTGAACAAAAGGAGTATAAGAGAAGCTTCAAACAATATCATTGTTTTTAGATATTTTATTAAAAAATGTGATGCATTGTCAACAAGTCTTGAATTACTGAAAATCAATTTCTTCCCAAAAGTAACATAATTTATATAGAACATAATATTATAGCTCACCACACAGCATGTCATCATTGCTCATATTTAATATTTCCCTTTGAGACTGTGGAATTTATACTTATATCAGTTAACTCCTGAGCTACTCTCCATGTAGGCTACACATTCAGAGTTTGTTTTGTTTGATTGGGGTTTAATGTCGTACTCAAGGGTATTTCACTTATATGATGACGGCCAGCCCAATGGGGGAAGGAAATCACCCAGACATCACTGGCAACAAACAAAGACAGGATGGGACAAATACAGGACAACAACAGGACACAATACAGACACCACAAACTGATCGGCTTCATGTTTCCCTTTAGCTCTGAGACCACCAGGGCAACATGAAGCTCCCTCCAACCTTCGGATTAGCTCAGGATAGATTGGTGTTTTACGCCGTGCTTAAGGGTATTTCGCTTAAAGGACAGAAGTGTATTCTAACAATAATTGACACTAGAAACCAAGATGTGAAGCGATTCCATAATTTCAGAAAGTTAAATTTCCTCTGGTTCTAAGACCACATTGGTAGTCTTCAAACAAACTGCCCTTAGCCAGAGGGCTGAGTAGCTTTTAATATACTTATTTAATACAATCCACTTACTACTCTTAAACCATAGCTGATTTGATTATTTATAAGAAAATGCAATGGTTTTAAATCACACGCAAGGCTATTTCAATAAAGTGACAGACTGTCCATATCTCACTCACTGCCTTACAATAAAACAGGGAGAGGAAAAACCTCACAAAAAACACCCATGCCAGAGTCCCCTTGTGAAACTCCCTCAAATGTTAGAGATCGACAAGGATACTTGAACCTGAAAGCCCGCCATCATAGTCTGACACACCGGGTCTGCATACCTTAGAAGAATTTATGTGTAAAATATTAGTTTTTGCTGATAATTTTTTAATTTTGCGTATTTTTATGTTAAAGCATATATATTAATTAAATATTAATTTCTATGTGTATTTAGATGCCCTATTTATGTGTACAAAATTCTCCAGAAAACACGAAATAAGCATGTCTGACAGTCACACACTTACAACAGCCAAAATGCTAACTGAATAACAAACACAACGAAACACGATGAGAACACACAACAATAAGTTAAAAATGGAACAAAAAACTTGTCAGTGCCTCCTCTTCAAATCAAAATATTGACTGAGGTAATGAGATCAAAATTACACATTTTCAGATCATACATTCAGCAGTATTTTTTTAAATGCACTTTAGCAATTCTTGATCAAGAAGTTTTGATAGAAAAAATTCGTTATGGACAAAATTTCCGCAAATTAATAATCCAGGTTGAAGATAGATTTACTAATCAGGTGGATCGGTTAAATGCTACATGTATCAAGATGTTATAAAAAAAAGTGTCTGCACTCATTGACCTCTCAAGACAGAGAATGTTAAAAATGTCTTTGAATACTGGGAGCATATATGAAATTTTCAGTCTAGTATCTCCCTGCATTAAATAGGAGCTGGTAAATGAAAATCCATCAGAGGTAACCAGTTTTTGCCTTTAGCAAGCCCATGGCAATCTTGTTATAAGAATGTTAAATTTCACCATTTTAACTCATTTGCAAATTCAAGGGAATTGGCCAGTTGGTCACATTGGTTGTTTGGGGGTTTACGCTGTAGGTCAGATTATTTTAATCATACGATGGTGTGTCGGTTGTAGGAAACAGACAATACAGGAGCTGGACAATCACAATACAAACACCTATCACACATAGATTGTCTTCCAGTTGCCCCTTAAATCTGAAAGCACCAGGGCAACAGAACGTTGCTCCCAACAGCACATCCAGTTGCTGACTTAATTGTAGTCCTGTAGTTTAAGTTTACATACCAAAACAGCAGAACACAGTTTCCCTGTGCTGGCACAAATTAATGAACAACAAAGACCTGATGGCTGTCATGACATAAAATAGCACTAAACTCTCAATTAATTAACACTACAGCACTTAATCGCATCATATATCTGAGACCTGTTACTTGTGTTAACAGTAGGTTGGGTCGTTAGTTTGATTGAGGTCCACTGTCTTATGCAAGGAATTTCAGACCTGCCAACATTTATGTTTAAAAAAAGTTGCTGTCTTACAACTTAGCACATTATATAAATTTCTTTATGTATTTTGATGGCCTATAGGTTTCTTCAACATCAAATATGTGTACAAAATATTCCAGTATACAGCGGGTAGGCAGGTATATGACCACAGATTGTCCATTTCACACTGTTGCTTGCTTATATACAGTGGACAGCCGACTGCAAACTTGTCAAATCTACCCACATGATTGTCCTTTTCCCAATAGGCTGATTTCCACTCTAAATGACATCTATGATCACTAAAAGAGAGAAAATCAATCAGATCAGGGGGTTGAAATTGACTGCGAATTGTCCTGCCAAAGTTATGAATATATGATTGTCAATGAGAAGTCTTTCAGATTCAGTCCTCAAGTTCCACTTCTAAATCAGCTATTTCAGCTAAAATACTTTTTTTCTTCGCGATTTTAGCAACTTGTTCTGTAGCTGGTATCAACTCCCCTGACTTCACTTTCGCTTCCAAGTCCTCAATTTGCCTAAGTTTTTTATTCAAATTTTTTATCTTTTTCGCTGCTTCAGCTTTTGGATCTCCCTTTATTTTATTGCTGTCCACTGCCTTATTAAGTTGTTTTTCAAAACTTATTTTGGCTAGAGCTTCAGCAGTCTTATCGGCACTATCCCCCTGTTGTTGTCTCTTCTTCTCTTTTCGCTTGGCATTTTTCTTGGCCGCTTTAGACATGGAAGATGCATCAGACGGTTTTGCTGTCTCTTCAATATTAAGTCCTGGTGGTAAAGTTGGCCTGCTTTTCAACATCTGTACCCCTTTGTTCTCATATCTGAAAAGACAAGTCAAAGTTTTAATCAATTACAGGTAAGTGATTACTTAAGACTGATATGAGTTGTATGTCATACTTAAGGTTATTTCACTCATATGCCAGTGTGGCAGCTAACTGGGTGAAGTAAACAACCTGTATTTAATAAACAGGATAAGATCATCACAATACACACAACAAAACTACTACAACACATGGATTGCATGTTCCCCCTTTGTATTGTAACGTGAGTGTCTTGTATTTGTTCGGTGATGTTTATGTTAAGTGCCAGTGGGGTCAGAGGTGGTTTCCTTCACCATCTGGACTGGCACGCCATTATGTGAGTGACATAACCTTAAGCAAGGCATTAAAACCCAATAATAAAATTGAGAACACAAGGGCAACAGGAAGCTCCTTCAACCTCTCCTTGATTTATCTCAGATGTCACAAAAATTAATAACAAAAAGGAGAGATTTTTGTTGCCCTTTCGCTCAGAAATCACCATGGCAACAGGAAACTCAGTTCTAGCCCGCTAAAAACAATGAAAAAGATTACTAAATCATTACATCTTTGTGGATTTAAAAAACGGGAAAAAACTCCTGAAATTACGCTTTAAATACTTCAAACTTTAGTACATCACTTAAATTAGATAATTCCTGATTACTAAATCATTATATGTTTGTGGATTAAAAAAAGGGGGAATAACTCCCGAGATTACGCTTCAAATCCTTTAAACTTCACTTAAATTAGATAATGTTTGATTGAGGTTAAACATAGTACTCAAGGATAGTCCACTTTTTACAGTGACAAAGTAAATACAGTGGTAACTGGGTGAAAAAACCTCTTCCTTGAATCCTAGATTATTTACAAAAATCACACTGAGGATATTTTCATATCACCATGCAAACCAGCTGAATGTATGGTGCGTTACTAGCTGTCTGACAAGCGGATGGTTTAGTAAAACTCTACTCCTTCAGGTGACTGTCCTAATGTTTTAAATTCTACAGTACTCACACTGGCATTTCCTCCTGGGGTACATAACCCTCTTTCACTTTTCGTGGTTTTCTCCAAGTCCCATCTGATCGTCTTGATGCAGGGATGAAGGCCTCTCCTACAACATATTTTAAAATTTATCTCGATGGCACTGTGACAGAACATTGATTCGTATTCGTAACAGGTTAGGCCAATTTGTTCACACATGATGAGGGATAAATTGCCCATGATTTTAATATGGTTTATTTAGCATCATTCACGGATATAGTGATCTGGTATGAACTGAACATATTAGGCCAAATGACTTAAGAGTGACATGACCATACACCTGCATGGGATATGAATTTAAATAAAACAATAAACTCAAGTTAATACCATGGGTTTATTTTCCTCATGATACAGTATTAAATAATGGAATGATAATGAGATAATGGAAATCTTAATTTTTTACATTTAAAACCGTAACACCACAGTTTATAGTCTTTACACATCTAACAGAAAGTTTTAAAATTTTTTTTTTACAACATTAATGTTATAAAAGAATATATGAACATGTACACTATTGATACGGTCATTTCATTTCTGTATGGTTTAATCCCGAACAGTGTAAACAAAATTACCCACTGGATTTGGCAGTAAGCTTATAGGTGTGAGTGGTTTTGTCTGTTAATTGCAAATAGTTTGCAGGTTTTTAGAAGAAGTCCATTATATTCTATATATGTTTGAACAAAATTATACTGTAACCATACGAATAATAAAATGAATGATGTAATTGGCGGGCCGTGAATAGTATTTTTGAAATAGTTACTGATAAATAAGTTTGTTTGGAACAGGCCCAAGAGGGCCAACATTCCCCTTTTTTACATTTCAATTAACAGTTTGAATGATTTGATGCTATGCTGGATATGAATGTTTGAACTTTCATCTCGGACATTGGACAATATGGTATATGGACAATTTGACTGTGCCCCCAAATGATTGTTTATGCATACTCAAGGGTATTTCACTTATATGACGACGGATTGTCCACTTCACAATGTACACAGCCTTATTAAGTTGGAATAACGAGAGGAAACCTCGTAAAAACCACCCCTGCAATTGCCGGAGCCACAACATGTGACTCGCTCATAAACCTGATGGTAGTGCCCCCAAGTGAAGACAAGACAGGACAACCACGAGGTATATTTACATAGGGGAAATCCCATTTATCATCACCATTTACGAAAGGAATTACTGAAATAAACATTTATTCGGTGCAATAAATTGTGTTTAGTCTTGCTCTGGTATTTTGGCAGTGGCCAGAGATGAAGATAAGCTTTGTTGACCTAGGCCTATAAAGGACACCACTTTTCATCATTTCAGTAGGAATCCGATGGGTGTACAACATTTTTTGAATCTGATGATTGCAAACTTTAATCATAAGCAGCAGAAATCGATGGTTAATTAACTTTACAAAATGACAACACATGTGGAGTAGTCAATTACCTATTTTCTATCACCTTTCTGTATGAACTGCATATCCAGCTGACGACAACTGGACACTTAGTAGTAGCATATCATACATATAAATAATCATATGAAGAAATCATTTCTCCAGCTTGGAAATAAAAACAAGAAAAAACGTACATAATAACATTATTTACCAACAAAATACCATATTTCTTAAGTGAATTTACCCGTTTGTGCATCTCGAACGACCCCATCGCGGTCCTGCGGATTGGCTTCAGCCATGACGGTGATTTATCCCTCCGAGTATAGAAGATGCGATCAAAGGGGAATCACTCTCACGGGTCACTTCGATGAGATAGGCGTATCGCGTCAATACGTCACAAGTGTAACCAACGTCACTTGGTCAACAACATGACAACAGCTGACTGACGTTCAACAGGAAGTAGCACAGGACAGACCATGGATCGTCAAAAAGCTGTTTGGTAAGAGATGATTACCCTTTTAAAAGTCTTGTTAGCCCTAGTAGTATAGTAATTTTAAGAAAATGAGTGTTAGTTTTTAGTTTATTCAAACACACGCATGTTCTTTAAATAAACATAGGAATACAGATAAAGCTAGATCCTGTCTAACAACTTGAACAGTGCAAATTTAGCTGGCAGCAATCAGTCACCATACTCCAGGGTTTTTTATAGACATATTTTTTTTCCATCAAACTCAATTTGATATAGTGTCTATAAAAAACTCCTGTACTCATTTCAATTCTCTATGTCGCTTTAAATGGCCTTGTTATATTACTAAAACATGCGCTATTTAATATGTGCCTGGATCTAGCTTATTAAGAGTAAAACTCACCTTGGCGCTACAAACGTAGCACGATAACTCATCGACATAAAGGAGCATTCTCATTGTGCGAGTTGTAGTAACATTTAAGGGATTCCCCCTTACTTGCAGTATTTTGATTGGTCAATAAAAATATAAGAAACTGCAAACCACAAAAAAACCCACAAATAATGGGAATTCTTCACACTACAAACAGAACTATGGGATTTTAATTTTGGAAACGGATCGTTAGGATCGCCGATCGGAAAGTATAGTTATCTTATCTTTGCAATAAGAGAGATCAGTTGAGGTAAGGTTATCTTCCGCCAAACATTTAGATCTAGTACGACTATTTAAAGTCCGCGATTTCCGTTCGACAATGTCCGTCTCACTGTATTTTAAACAGATCACATCCTTCAACGCCAATATAGTAATTCATCTTGGTGTGTCTAAACATTGGTTCCAACCACAGTTATGCAACACTCTTATTGCCATAAAACACAATACATATTTTTTACAAATGTATACATACCTTAAATAAAATAGGAGACTATACGATAGCGACATGTGGTACCAAAATATAGGACCTCACATAAGCGCTTACATACATGCAACTTAATAACCGACGTTCTTCCCATCTTTAAATAACCAATTCACAAGTTTCGATTGCATCCGATCTTGCCGTATGTACAGGTCCCCAGAATCCCAGTCAGTTGTAAAGTAAGAGATATTTAAACAATTAATATATTATATCGAGTCATTTAATCTATGTTTTTCAGGTTGGAAAGTGAACGGCATTATTTACACAGCATTATACACGGATGTCGAGAACTACGGCACTATCTGCTTCCTTTATACGGTATTTATTAGGCCTACATCTACTTTATTTTAATATGTTTGTTTGTTTGTTTGTTTGCTTGATTGAGGTCAAAGTCGTACTGAAGGGTATTTCACTTATATGACGACGGATTGTCCACTTAATTAACATTGTTCGTTGCATAATTGCGGATGAAAAACCGAGAGAACCTTGTAAAAACCACTCCCGAAGCCACATCGTGTGACTCACTCGTATACCTGATCAACAGACTCGATCCCTTGAACGGTACACCGAAGTTGGATAAGTCAGTGCACACGCTAACCACTGAGCCGCGGACGCGGGCCAATTTATTTAGAAGTTGTGGAAAAAGTAACATGTCACCACCGTGTAAATCCCATACAATAGAAGTTTGTTTGTTTGATTGGAGTTTAACCTCGTACTCAAAGCCATTTCACTCATATGATGACAGATTGTGCAATTCGCATTCTGTCTTACCAGAAGTCTATGGTTCATAGACTTCTAGTCTTACTTAACACCGAGGAAAAGAGGATATGCCTATTACTCCATCTCGCAAAGAGGATTTAATAGCCGGTAAGTCCATTTCGCAAAGATGGTTATAGCCTGTTAGTTTATCTCGCAACGAGGGTTAGCCCATCTGGCCAATGTTTGCCACTTATATAAACTGTTCTTAACACAGTATACTGGGTAAATTTGATAACATGAAACATGTGCTATATATATGAGCTCACTGAACATCAAATGCATTGATCTGACGTATCATCATGCCCGAGCCGCTCCCTTTATTATCTATTTATCTCGCGTAAATCATTCAATTGTTAATCAAAAATGACAATAAACCTTGGCTGACACACCGCTTGAGAATACAGTTCGTTGTTGCCATTGTAAATATCGCTGTCCTGTTCTTCGTTAATGCTGCTGGCGATGGGGTTGAACTTTTTCGACTTGTGATCGTTAACCAACCAAGCCTTTTCACCATTAAATTGCTTATCTATATTTTTATGTAACGAAACAATTTTCTTTTCCACAGACAGTTGTAATACTGCTGAGTTTTTCTGGTCTATCGAGACTATCCTGAACGCATGTTACATCGCTGACAGAGTGCCAAAACTAGAGACAACCACTGACCGGGCTCCCACACAGAAAACACACACACGGTATGATAAATAACGATTACTCAATAATTATTTTTTTATAGAAAATACAGTAATGAAATATGGATAGACTTGATCTTTATGGAGATCCCTTACAATTTTCTTTATTATAGAAAATGCAGACAATTCAGTAATAAATTTCATTAAGGGCCCCGGATCATGATAATTACATATTGATAGAGCTATATAGCAAAATTTATTCTGACTGGTGTATACACTTTACAACCTGCCGAACACATCTTTCCGAGGCAATGCGGAAAAAAATCGTCTTATCAAACCTCGCTTCAATTGTAAAAATGTTTTAGCCTGATCTATGCATTTTGATCCCAGCTTCCCGAGCCAAGGGTCAAGACACATTACAAACAACTATCGTGTTATCGGAGTCAAATAAAGGCACAAAATCTTGAGAGTTTTTTTTGGTCTTATCCATTTTCATGTCTCTCTTGGGAAGTTGCCCACACTATGCACAGTTTTCTCCCAGCGCGATTGGTTAACACTTTTTTTCTCATATTTTTTAGTTCAATGCTCTTTTTGGGCCTTTTACTCAAAGCTTTGTTAAGTTAACGGTCTGTTAGATGACATAACGTTACGATGAATTTCTGTATTACAGCCGGAAGCAGGTACAGGCCTTGTCCGGTTGGTGTCTACCAGTTTATTTAAACAATGGGTTTAAATTGTTTTTCGTTTGTTTGTTTTTTGGCACGTTTCAGCAAGGACCAGTCATGTGATGATATTGATAATGAAGACGGTGATCGTGTCGACACGGAACTTCTCAAAATGCCCCTAATGAAACTGTTAAAGATGGAACTAGAGGCCCTCTTCAAACTCACCAGGACAAGGAAGGTAAATGCATTTTATTTTGTATATAATCTTTATTGCCATGGGAGCTGTGAGCATTGCTCATAATGCTTCCCACTAAAAATAAAGTTGCACGATACTCTCACTTATGGTGCAGTGGCATATTGGTGTAGAAAAAACATTTCTATTTACCATTAGGGATGGAAACAACTTTATATGTGACTATTGAGTTAATCTTACTTGTAATAATTTATTTTGCTTCAGAAATTACTGCACTATTTCTCAGCGTCAATTCCGGAAATTGAATCCCGAGTTTTCAACGAGAGAAAAAAATTGGAGACGGCAGCGAAGATGTTAGAGAAAATAAAACACAAATTACCGAAGTACCAGACTTTGCTGGAATATCAAGTTGTGCTCGGATGTTGCATCATGGAGGTAAAATTCTCGAACAATCGGCAGCGCACTCGTGCTTACTTTCCACCGGAAGTGGATCGACCTTGTAAATCATTCACTTGTAATCCGGGGGGCAACTTTGTTGTAGTTGCTAATAGTAGGCCTACTGTTTCTGCGAAAAAATCGTCGCACAGTCAACGTAAAATAAGACCGAATTCCACAGAGAAAAATAACGGAGAAAAAGCGATTCGATTCAAAGGCTATTTGCGGCAAATGAACCGAAACAAATTTGAGTAATTGATTGATTAGTGTTTTACGCTGTGCTAAGAGTGTTTCACTTATATGACGACCGTCTTTTCCAACAATAATTCACACTAGCACAAGCAAGACGTAAAGAGTTTTCATAATGTTGGAAAGTTAATTTTTCTTTTAATAAGTGTATCATTCATTCTAATTTAAATCAGCTCTTAAAAACACTCTCCGTTTTATGTTTGTTGCTATATTGAGATATAACGAAATCACCCCACCTACAATGTCGATTGGTTTCTTAAACTGACCAATCACAGGGCTGCTTCTCAAATCCGGTTTATAAAAGCTGATTTCCACCTATGAACCGAAGTTTCCAGATTGCGTATTTTTTTTTACATGACCAACGTTAATGCACTCACAATCAACAAACACCATTCAAAAAATAAAAAAGTGGAATTGAATTACCCCCTGTCTATACGCAACACAGAGCAAAATCGGACATCACTTGTTTTGGCTAACTTTAGTGTTTACTATGAAACTGTGGCCCTTCGCGAACCCCAGTTAGCTTGACCTAATTGAACAGTATAAGCAGAGTGATTGCGTTAGATCTCAATATAGCGACAAACAAAGCATGGGGATTTTTTTTTTAACATCTGATTTGAATTAGATTGGCGTATCTATCAGTAAATTCAATTTTTCTTTTCCTTCTGGTCTCTGTTGATTCACTACCCACAGCTATAATCTCAACTTAAATATAGCAAGCAAAATTTCTTTTTGTGCATCAATAAAAATTTAATAATAAGATAATTCTTCCTTTCCTTTTTCAGAAATTTTCACTCGAAAGTGTGTTTTTCACGAAGACATATCATACCTTATTAACCTTGAGATTTAATACATTACAAGCGTTTGTTCTTCGACTATCTAAGACTTGGTAAGTGATCTCTTATAGTCTCTTAAATCTTTTAATGTGTCTTTTTCGAATTTTAGCTATTCTGTCCGTTAAATGGTACTATTTCAATAACTGTAGCATTTTTTCTCTCGCGATATTATTGCGTTCCCTGGCGATAAATTTATAAATAATTTCTTGAAACTTAATACAAGAGATATTATTATTATTATTAGAGGTAAAT
>JARFOD010046267.1:0-10090 GCA_031763545.1 Mopalia muscosa
AGACACCCAGAGGAGCATGCATACATATCTGCCTCTAGAGGACAACCAATAGACAACCAGAGGAGGGGCGCCACCCCTCTGACGGAATCTCGAAGGACTCGAGGAGGGGGGTGGGGAGGACGCCGAGGAAGAACGCCGGCTGGGCACGCTCGCCGTCTTCAAAGACATGGGGGAGCATACAGGTGTCCTCTGCCGGAAACATGGCTTTAGTGAAGGGAGCAGCTAGGCGGATGCCAACGTATCGGGGGGATCCGGCGTCATTGCCCCCGAAATGGCGAGAGCCGTACTGGCCAATGCCCGTGAGGTATGGGTACCTGAGCGCTCCCGGGAAGCGCTGAGCCATCCCAATGATGGTGTTGTTGAGCGACGCGTCTCCATGATGGTAGAACATGTGCTCGGCTACGTATCCTCCCAGCTGGAAGACCTTCACTTCGCGGTTTGAATTTGCAAAGCGGCGCAGAGCACCGGCGAGGACTTTGCGGCGGGCAAGGGGGATCCCATCAGCGACGCCCGGGAGCTTCCGTTGGATGTCGTCTAGTTTGTAGGCCTTTGCGTCGACTCCCAGCTGGACGCTGCAGGGGATGACCTGGGAGCGGTGGATCTCCTCTGTCTCCTCAGAGGAGAGGTGGGCAACCGGAGTTGCTAGCGCTATCTTGCGGAGGTTGGGGCATGTGCCGAAGTATACTTCGAAGAGCTGCGCCGCCGCCGCGTCGAGAGCAAACGTGTAGACATTGGCGTGGAAGCATCTAAACATAGAGACCACCTCGTCCCCATCATGAGCCGCGAGCCCTTTATAGTATTTGATATCGAAATCCGCGCGGAGGGGGGCCCCTCCGCCGCCTTTCTCGGCGGCCCAGCAGTAGAATTCGTTCTCATAGAAGAAATCACGGGGTGGCTTTCCGCGGGGCCTGGGGTAGGCGCGGATGACTGGGGTCATGTAGCGTTTCACGAAGCCGCGGGTTATAAGGTTCGGCCAGAAGACGTGGAACCAGATAAGCACGAGGGGGAGGATCTTCCCGGTCCCGTCGAGGTCCTGATCAGTTGCGACTATGACTGCGCCGTAGCGCAGGCGGGCGACCTCAGCGGGGGTCTCGTAGCGACATGTGAAGTCAAGGCCAAGCACTTCGATGAAGTTCCGGAAAACTGCGTTGTTGCGCAGCTGTTCTGATCGCACTATGAGTGTCTCACCGGAGGCGGTCGGAACCTTGGTTACCTTTTTCAAGGCGTTCATGATAACGCCGCCGAGAGAGATTATGCCGAAGCGCTCGAAAGAGGGGCCTCCTGGATTCTTTGCACCCAGCGTGAGTCCGGCGCGGAGGAGGGCGATGGCGCTGTCGCCTTCAGCAGCGAGGAGAGAGCACTGGGCGCTGTCCTTCGTTCCAGCCCGGCGGGCTCCTGTATACTTCTCGACCGCGACTCGCCGTTTGCGGCCGAGGACCTCTTTCTCGGTGCTGCCCAGCAGATTATCGGCGATCGTCCCCGCAATCCTGCTGAGGGCCGTGGCAGAGATCGCATAGGGACGGAGCCTTGACTCGGCGACCTGGAGCTCGTCTTTCCTCTGGCCGCCCCAATCTGCACCGGGTAGGGCCCCGATGACGACGAGGAAGATACGCCTACAGGTGTCTGTGACCGACGCCTTCTTATCTTTCGCCTTGGTCGCTCGCGCGAGCTTCGCGCCCACAGCGCCGTTCAGAATTTTCTTGAGATAGGCTACGTGGGTCCCCTTCGAGCAATGGACCCCGTTGATGACTGACAGATGGCCGAAGCGCTTGGAGGAAGGCATTACTATAACAGCTAGGTCCCAGGGGTGGGCGCTCCACGGCGGCGTGGATGCTGCGGCCGTACAACCCATAATGATGGCCGCGGGGTCGTGGGCGGCCACGAGGGCCGCGAGCGTCTTCGCGGATGTGGTGGGACAGTGTTCGCCGTTGAAGATGACAGCGACCTTTGGGCCGACGTATGCCGCCAGTAGGAACATCCGCCAGCGGCACCAAGCCTCGAGGTCATCAGCGTCTTGAGGCGCAAGCACCTCATCAGGAGTGAGCGCGTAGCCCAACTCGGCAAAAGCGGGAGTGAAAGTGATTCGTGTGAAAGGCCGGCAGCAGGGCTGCCGGCGGATATGGGGGTCTCCACGGGTCCGCATGCGATCCCGGAAGGTCTGGTGATAGGTCATGCCGTCGGCTGTCGCCGTCTGTATGGTGAAAACTGTCGAGTGGACATTGATCAGCTTCGCGCCGATCCCGTTGATCCCCCCTTGACACTATCGGGGGGCTTCTCCATATTTTTCCCCGCAAGGAAGAGGGAGAACGCCACCTCTGGAACATATGTGTCCCGGCCTGCGTTAGCCGAGGCTTCCTCGTGGATGACTATCGGGATTCCGGGCCCGTTGTTTTCGACGATGATGGTGCCGGTACGGTCAAATCCGCAACTGATCCGTGTGACGCGGGATGCTATTGGTGCATTCTCGTGTTCTTTCTGGTGGTCGGAGGCATTGACGAGGGCTTCGTCGATAATCTTGAGGACCGCCGGGGTATGTTCTCGGTGGATCTCACGGATCTCGTGGGCAGGAGAGGGTGTGTGGTTGCCTTCAATGTCTGCTGCCGGCGGGGTTGGATAGACCCCGGACAGGGCCTGGATGGGGGTACGCTCGAGGGCTCCCGCCCACATCCCCTTCACCCGGGCGCTCTCAGCCAAGCTAAATATCTGGTAGCCCTCCGTTCCCTTCGATGCCTGCATGATTATCCTCTGAGCCGGTATGCCCGCGCCCCCCGGCATTCAAAAATATGGTGCGCCACATATCAAGCGGCTATTTTTTCCCCACTGGGGATATCCACCTGATCGAAACTTTGTAATGAGAGCTATCGCCATCATCATCGTGCTTGTGATCCTTGTAGTTGTGGGCTACGGGGCCTACACCTATGAATATGAACATAAGGGTGGGAAGCCGGCCACTCTGCCAGAAGTGTTCGTGGTTGACTTCGGGAAGGGGTACATGGTGACCCCCGATATGATCCCGGGGATCGCCAAGCGCTTCGGGGCCCAGGTTGCTACAATGGATCACCTAGCTGATGCCTACGCGCATGGTGCCGAGTGGTGCCACTATGCCTATGCAAACACGTCACACGACCACCCTACCTACGGCGCCTTCTTCATAATGCAATCCACAAAACCAGGCTGCGGGGGGATTGGCGTAAATGGCCCCAAAACCGGCACACCCGGCGCCGGGGTTACTCTGTACGGCACTAAGCCGCCCATGGGTACGTACCCCTCAAGGTTCCCCACCGCCGATTCCAATCCGGTCGTGTTGCCATGGAGCACGTCCTCCTACCATGCCCCAGGTATCGCCACCTAATAGACTCGCTATTTCAGCAAGACGTCGTGATCGGGCTCCTGGAGTCTCATCAGACTGGGCTTGTGGACGCTGGGCCCTTTCGCCTCTACATCATAGTAGTCGCGCCCTTTGGGGATGTACCAACTAACAGGGGTAGAGGGCAGCTGCCAGTTTTCTGGTATCCCATCGTCGAAGACGTCGGGACGCCCGTCTAGAGAGTACTCACGCATCCCGAGAGGGCCTACGTCTACACCAGCCTGGCCGGGCACGCCAGAGAACTCATGGAGACCCCATCTGTCGCTATACGATGTGCGCCCGCTGTAGATCAATAAGCGCCGGCCGCTCCCAGCTGCGCGGGGACCAGAGTAGAGTTGCCCGGTTATTATGGGGTCGACTTCTGCCGAGGAATACATCCGGGTGGCCTGGTTTTGGGTGTGGTTGGAGGGTGGGGCGCGGAGGTGGGATGGCCCCGGGGGCTTTTCTGGACTGCTCTCCATCCGTTCCACTCGGCTAGAGATGTGGATAGTAGCAACAACCAGCACGAGTAGCACGCTGGTCGCGGCCAGGGCCGCCAGTATCCCGTTGTCCACGTTTGAATCCATTTCGGTGCTGCCGGTCAAGTATTACAGCGACGCAGAATCGGCACCGTCTCCGAAGACAACCGATCACAAGGCGTAGGGGTCTCAATGCTGGGCATGGCTCCTGTCGTGACCCCCCTGCACGCGTTGCGACGATCTTGCAGCCACTGGCCGCTACAGGCAGGCCGGTATTGGACCCATCCTTGAAACTGCTCATGTGGCACTTGATGGGTGGGCGGCGCTGGATACACAGGTAGCATGTGAGGATGACAATGATGAGAGTGACTGCGGCGATAACCAGACCCATCCAACCGGTCTCGGCGGGCCCCATTATTTGTGGGATCGAGGGCGGGGTGGTGGCTCCCTGGCTTGACATCGTCCGTGGTGGACGACTAATGGGCTATCTGCAACAGGCATACTGCGCGGCGTGGATTGTTATAGGCGTGTTGTTCGGCGCGCACTACGCCTCCTCACGGAAGACATGCTTACGGAAAGCGACCATGGCGTCGTCAGGGATGCGCGTCCCGCGGAACTCCGACAAGGGGGCTCCCTCCAGACGTCGCCGGATATAAAACAGTGCGTATAGGCCGCATTCTGTCTGAGAGCTCTGATGCCTGATATCCGTCAAGGGGGCCTGCACGACCCCCCCCTCTCCATACTTACGGGGGTGTGCCAACCGATACGATGCGAGGCGGGTGGAAGCCTTCTCAAGCCAGCGAGTGACAGGGGCCGGGGGGGGGGGGGGGTTCCCCGCGCTATTGAAGTACTCGACGCTCCAGTCGGCCCGCCCGCGGCAGTCGCCAAAGATGGCAACCCAGTGCTTACCTGGACCCGAAGACACGTCCGTGTTGAGGACACATGCAAATGTGGCGCAGGGGCGCCGCACCACCCCCCCCATCTTCCCAAGGTTTTGGGCCTCCTCTCCCCGGAGGATACGGACTAGATCTGTCCGGGCCAGCCCCCCCCCTGTTGTCTCAAAGTCCATCATGTTGAAGCTAAAGTTAAAGAACTGGGGCCAGACCGCGGCCCATTCCTGGAGGACACCATCGATGTGGAAGTTGCTTAGGAGCCGCGTCGAGTTCCTTGGGCCGCCTGTCTTGAACCTCCTAAGCTCAACGTCTAGGATATGGGCTGAGCCCGAGCTGCTCTCAGCGGCTACGAAGCGGCGGAATCTGGGGTGGGTGACCACACACGTCTCGGATGAACACCCTAGCACCTTTGCAGCCGTACGTATGACTTCAGCACCGTTCATGGGCGCCGTGGGAAGTATGCTCCCACTGTTTTCTGAATGGGCTCCTATGAAACCCTGGATTGCGGCAACCACCCGTTCGGAAGAGCAGGGCTCCCCGGGGCGCCACAGGGCTTCAGAGCATTCGCTGGTGTTCGTACTCAGCGGCTCTAGAGCCGCTTGGGCGTCAATACCAACGCCTGCTCCAGAGCCCGCTGCCAGATTATCGCCGCGGGCTTCTCCGTCATCGAATTCGGCTCTGCGACGTGGGGCCGCCTGGTTATCTCTGTAGACAGCCTCAATCAGGGGCTCTGCAGGGTTGCTGTCTAAATCCGTCATCCTCTTATGAAGTCCATTTATAATCCGCGGCGATCGCCTCTTGGAAAGATGAATGCTTCTTCAGCACCGCGGCTCGCAGACATCTCGCGATTCGTGCGGTCTACGGGTTGTGGCTGTCCCGGCCCAGCTTCCAATGCCAAGACCTACTTTGGGAACGCCCAACTCGAGGGAGACACGGTCATCATAGGGGGGGTGGATGTTGTTATAGGGGGGTGGGCCGCTTACGAGGCATCCCGGCGGTCGGCTCAATGGGAAGCCGACCACCGCAAGCAGGCGGCGCAGCCTCTCAGCCGCTACAGGGGGCGGACGTATATAACTGGACAGGATGCTCTGGAGAGTCTGGTAACGGCAAGGGTCGGGGGGGAGTGGTGGCGACCCTCTTGCCCGAGCAGCGAAGCATCTGGCCACTGCCCTCGAGAAGTTCGAAGTGATGGTGATGGGGAGGGGGGCTGCCTGGGCAGGGTCTGTCGCGATATCCTCTATCTCTCCAAAGGACGTCCGTGATCTGATCTTAGAGACAGATGTGTATGAACTCTACCGGAGCGCCGAAGATGCAGCGATTCTTGCGGCAAACCACACGCAGAATGATGAGCTCCCGGCGTTGCAGGTGCCTAGTCCGCCAGGGAGGCTCCCACCCCTCCCTCCGCACGAGATACTGGTCCGCGGCGCTCGGAGCGGAATAATAAACCAAAATATCATCCGTCTTGAGGAGGCTGCGGTCCCCCAGGCCAACGCCGTTGAGGCTTACCGGGGGGCGGTTGCGGCTGTCTTCGATGCTTCCGCGGCCGTCCTCGAACGGGCGGCGGCTACCCAACTTTGAATCATTCCGGTATATATCCAACCGCAGATGGCAGCGACGTGCCTGTATTGTACTCAAGGTTGCTGTGATAATAACGCGATGAATAATGCAACCGCCACCTCCAGAGCCCATCTAGAAAAGACTATTGCGCACTTTGTAGGCCTGCATGCTTGCCACGATCGCCAGAAGACCCAAAAGTGGAATAACGGGAGAAAGCATATAATCGGAGGGTCTGAGATCGCCACGCTTATGGGGCTAAACCCCTACTCCACAGTATATGATATCATCGCCTTGAAAGCGGGGATTACAACCTTCGAGGGGAATAGTGCCTGCCGGTGGGGGACTCTGTTCGAGGCAGTAATCGAGAAATTCATAGAGATTGACTGCGCAACCTGCCTGGCGGGGACAGACATCTGTGTCTCATCCCCAGTCTGGAGTGGACTTCATGACCGTCATGTCAACAGCCCCGACGGGTACGGCGTGGTCACATTCTATCAAGACGATGGTCTTGACTGGCGCCTTCTCTCGACTGAGGCCGGGGTTCTGGCCGCGGCCAGGGGCCGCCCCAAAAACCATGCAATCGTTCTCTTCGAGTTCAAATGCCCATATCGTCGACATCCCTCGGGCGGTGTACCGAAGCACTATACACCCCAGCTCTGGTCGGGCCTAGCCCTTTCGCCAATAGCTAGACTGGGTGTATTCGTCGACGCGGCATTCCGTAAGTGTGCCCTCTGGAGCCTTGGCCCTGGGGCGGGATATGACAGGACATACCACCGCGAGCGCCCGGTGGCCCGCTGGACGACCCCAATCGCCTGGGGGCTCTCAGCAATATATGCCCCGCGTCTGGACACGGCGTCTGGGGGCGCAGACGCCGGCGGTGGTGCCACTAGCGCAGCCCTCGAGGCCTGGCGTCTCCACCGCGATAACTTTGGAATTCCGCCCCGAGGGAGCGAGCCAATTGACTTTGGTGATTGCGCTGCGGCCGTCTTCGACACAATGATGCTCCATCTCGACAAAGGACGCTTCCAGGTAGCCCACTTCGGCCCCAGCCTTCCGGACGGAAGAGGGACGCACCACGACATCGGCGCCACAATCCGCGAGGCAGCCGGCCGCGCCCCCCCGAACTGCTACCTCTTGGGGATGGTTCCCTGGAAACTATTCGAGGTCGACTACTCCTTTGTGGAGCGCCAGAAGGACTTCTTAGAGAGGGTCGCGCCGCTTGTGCATGAGTGTCTGGACACAGTAGAGCGCTTACGGAAGAAAGAGAACATGCCCCGCGCCTTCAGCGAATTGGCGGGGGGTCTCAGAGCTCCGCAGCCCACAAAAGAAAGAAACACAGGGCCACAGGCAACCAGATTCAGGACCTTTTTGATGCGATCTAGCGCGCTAAGCCCGGGAGACAACGCAATAATTGTAGGCCTTTCCAGCGGTCTCAGAAGCATATTGTATGCGGACTACCTGGCCAGGACGCCCTCCAATCCAAACAACTGGCGGATTCGAAGCTGCGACTAGAGGGAGGTCTCGGAGGCTGAGGCGCTCGCGGGTAAGAAAGGCTTGGATCTCGGCAGGCGACAAGATCTCGTGTTTCGGGACAATCTGGGCCCGAGGGATGTCAAGGGAGAGGACGTGGTACGGATACATGTTGTATTCTGTGCTACCGGCGACGCTGAAGTCCTTTATGACGTCGGTCATATTCTTCTTCTTGATGAGCTCCTCAGGAACGATAACCATGACTTCTGCTAGGTGCCCTTCGCGTGCAAACGCCTCGGAGTTGAGGGATGCGATGAGGCCACGCAGCTGGGGTCCGTGGTCCGTATACTTCCCGCGGGGGGCGAGGGTGAGAATTATTACGGTCTTCTTTTCCGCGCCGCGCTCGTCGCAGGCATCAAGACGATGATAGCCGAAGTGATCTAGCTCTGTAATGAAGCGCTCGCGGGGCGTATCGAGGCGAGCCCCCTTAGCGGGGACCAATCCGCGGCTTTCTAGAAAGCGCCCGAGATGTTTGTAGACAAGATAGGACGGGTGTTCATTCATCGCCAGACCATCAACGTATAGAGTGGATGGTGTTTTTTCAATTCCGGCGGCCGGGCTCATTAATTTCTGGCCCGGCTTTTGCCGGACCAGTATACCCATACCCCAAGCCTGGCGCGTGACAATCACGTTCAACATGGATCAA
Source organism: Mopalia muscosa (assembly GCA_031763545.1). Taxonomy (NCBI): domain Eukaryota; kingdom Metazoa; phylum Mollusca; class Polyplacophora; order Chitonida; family Mopaliidae; genus Mopalia; species Mopalia muscosa. Next base: position 8,452 of record JARFOD010046267.1, read on the forward strand.
ACCGAATCCCTCTCCTCTGTACGGGGTGCAAAACAAGCGGTAAACGACTTTGCTTATCATACTTTCGGACGTAACCCGAAGGTAACCGGCATCGTCATTATCTCACTGATTGTGGTGCTCCTGATCTTCATCATACTATACGTGGTCTACCTCAACAAATTCCATGCCTGCGAGCATACCAGCGGAAAGGGCTCCTTTGTGAAGCACCCGGAGGGAAACCTCTCTACCGGCAGCAATAACCCCAACTGGCATTATCAACTGGGAGACTCTGGATGGGGGGGGCCACTGCACTCAACCCACCAGCCTGGCCAGACCCGCGTCCACGGCGCTTCGGCTGAAGGCGGTCACACCCCATCTCTCCATCCTATGGCCGAACACTCTTGCGACAACAGTATCAGCCCAGCGGCCCATGCAGAAAGCCATGCACTCGTAGCGGCTCAGGCTCTTGATGATCCTTCCGGCTCTGCTAAACACATGAGCGACGACGCTCTCGTACATGTGATGAATGGAGGACACGGACATGCAATGGACATGCCTATGAAGATGCGTGGCGGCCACGCTATGATGCACGGCGGCCACGCGATGAATGGAGGACACAGTCATGCAATGGGCATGCCTATGATGCACGGGAGCGCGGATATGGGCATGCCTATGATGCACGGGAGCGCGGATATGGGCATGCCTATGATGCAGTCTGGACATACAATGACGCCGATGAGACGCCAGTAGCCCAAGCATATACGTGGTGCCCATTATGCAGCGCAATAATCTGCGTCTAAGAAATAGGACGCGGCACCGAAGATGGCGGAACAATCAGCCCACCAGTACTTTCCTACTGAGATATCCAGGCCCAGCCCTATGCTGTCCCAAGCCAGGACAACCAGCTCTATGGGGGGGGTCTTAGCTAAGATGACCGACCCCGTGCGGAGGAAGCCGGGATTTGCACTCGCAGTGATTATTATCCTGTTGATCGTTGTCCTCGCCCTGTACGCGATGAAGGAAGGGTGGATTGGTACCACAGCCCACAAAGGGGGTAAGACCCATGGCGCGGCCGCGTACGACTCCGAAACGGAAGACCTTATCAGGACTATAAATGAACACTGGTAGGACGGAATCAAGACCACGCCGGGTTGCCTGAATTTCAGACACAACGCGCGATGTATAGTACGCTCATATATAGCTCAAGGCGGGACCATATCGTATGTCTTATCTACAAGCCCCCATCGGAGACCCCTCCGAACAGGAGATACGCGAGTTTCTCCTTGACTTAGGATCCCGCAAGGAGTATCGCTCGCTCGCGCCCGCTGCTCCACTACTGCGGGGGTCCTTACCCCCCCCACCCCTATGGCTTTGGCCTCCCTGGGGGGTTAGGTACTGCAGACAGGGCTGCAACAACAATCCCCGGCCTCAACCTCCATGGCGCGCAGCTCTTTGTGAGCAACTTTTCAAACCCCAACACACCCTACACCCGGCTTATGCTCAACTGGCAGACAGGGACGGGTAAAACGATAGGGGCTATCGGGATCGCCCAGGAATACATCCGGCAGTACCGCTCGCGCGCGGCCGCCTCTGGGCGGCCCACAGTCCTCGTAGTGGGCGTCACCAAGTCGATCATCCTGGCCGAAATACTCCGCCACCC
>JARFOD010046278.1:0-10089 GCA_031763545.1 Mopalia muscosa
GGACTTGTCATTGATCTTTACTGTGTATTGTTTTGGTTAGGATTGTATGCACTGATTTGTTTTATGTCTTACCTTTTATGTTTATTTCAATGCTTTATATTTCTATCCAATACATAGGTTTGTTTGTATTTGAGGAATACAATTTTGTCAGTCTCATATATATGTGTATCTTAGGGCAAATTTACAGTTTTTAAAGAGGAACAGTAACGTGGGAGTTCCCACTGCTCGGGTACTACTGTTGTGTGTGGGATGTTTCATATCCGTTGCTGCTTATGGCATCGAAGACGGTTCCCATCACCAAGTGGGTTGTCACGCCGTTATAAGAATGAGATAACATTAAGTATGTCTTTAAACCAAACACAAACAAAGAAACAAAAAAACGTATTTGTTTATTGGACGACAAATCACATTATTTAGTTGGGTTTTTTAACAATTCTGTGCATAAATTTTTGTTTTAACTGGAGGGTCATTTAGTGCCCATTCGTAGATCTTGGAGAGCTCATAATCTCTATGATCAACAACAATTAAGTTTTATATCATGAGATATTTATATAAGATACTGAAAGATAAGACAGGTATTAAAAACACTCTGTGTCCACAAGATATTCTTTCTTACAAGTGAGTGTCCCCAGTTATTGGTAAACTGCTATCCTTCGGCTTTCATATTAATTTTGTTTAATAAAATGTGATTCGCTATGTTTGGATTCTATCGGTCTAAACTCGTCATGTGAGAGGCCAAAGGATTTACCATCTGCAGGTGGCGTGCATGGACAGTAGATGTGAACGTAGACCAATATTTAAATACATTAATAATAAATGATTTCATCTAGAAAGATCAATGTACATCCGCTTTATAATACTGTCTAGACAATCTGGGAATTGAAATTGTTTTCTTTAAATCCTTTGATTCTTCAGCAAAGAAAAGGGTTGAAAAGGAGTAATGTATTGAATTTCCAACTCGATTCTTGTGTAAATAAATTACCCTGATATAGATTTCTGAAAGCTGGACATGAGTGTTGTAAACGTTTACTCAGAACACTTATTGTTTGAGAAAATCAGAAAAAGGCTTCATCTTTCATCATATACTAGTAGGTATTAAATAAATTCGTTTTTATGTACGGCTGTTGGATGGAGATTCCTGTTGTACTGGTGCTCTTGGATCAGTGGAGCAACTTGAAGACGATCTGTTTTGGAATCTATGCTTTGTGTCCTGTGGGTGTCTTGTCTTCAATTAATTTTCTACAAGTGACGTTGAGTTACGTTTCCTCAACCCATTGAGCTGACACGCCGTTGTAGGAGTAAAACTACATTAAGTTCCGGGCAAAATCTTATCAAAAAATCTTATTCCATGCTTGAAGGTCAACACAATTTCTAAGATTTAGTGTGATATCCTTTAAATAAAAATCTAATCTCCCTATTTTTATTTTTTTGTTTTTGGGTGGGGGGGGGGGGGGGGGATTCTGTATTGGTAGAAAATGGATTAGACTTGGGAGAAACTGTATTGGAAACACTACCGTTCAGAATTATATCTTCATTTGTAGAAGCCCTCTGGCTAAGGCAAATTAACTTTCCATCATTATTGAAATGCTTCGCATCTTGGTTGTGTTGATGTCATGTAAGCGAGAATCTTTTCAGCACGGCATTAAACACCAATCAATCAATAAATCAATCAACAATTGTAGAAAACAATGTTGAAGTAGTAGTTTTGAAACGACTAGCCGGATATTTATCTGGCTAGGAAGAGGAAAGTTTATCCACCTGGCCATTTCTATCAGAACAGCACTTTAGCGGCATGGGCTGGCTCAATCACATGGGGATACCGCAACCTTCACTGTGGTTATCACTGTGTAAACTGGCTTGAGAAACGTGCACTGAATTTTCATTTAACGTGTGTGCGCTCTGTACCTTATTTAAAAAAAGTGTACCTTATTTTAAAAAAGCACTCGTCCTTACTAATATGTCTTGCCTAAGACGAAAAAAAAAAATAAAAAAATTGCCAGCTGTCAAAAGCAATTCTACACATCGACCGTTCATTCACACACGCTGAACTGAATATTTTATCCGTTAACCTTTATTTGATTTACCCAAAAATGTCTGGAACAGACAGTCCGTTGATGTGATTTTTATCATTAATCTCTGTTCCAGTAGACAATCGATGTTATATTTGAGACTGGCAGTTACTCTTACTGGTATAGTGTAGAAAGTGTATTATGTCTGTCGGTCATTAAGTTTCATGAATATGATAACATTATCGACGTACCAGAGAGTGTCGGTATGCCGGTATACTATTATTTCATGTCTAGTAAGTGCATTCTTTTTTCTGGAAGAAAAACGACAATTCCTGGTTGTAATGAAACCGGACCTTATAGACAACACCAGTGCACAAAGACACACTAGCTTACATAAAACGTAATTACTATGACAACCAGTACTGTGGACATAGTGTTGCCATGGTAGTTACGTTCATCGAAATAATATCACTCTGTGAAGGTGTCGTGTTCTCTGGCTGGTGTCATTAATTCGTTCATATCTACACAGCAGTTATTGGACGGATGTTGGCACACTTAGATTAAAAAAATATACAGCTGTACTGGGGAATTGGGTATGTTATTGGCAATGTTAATTAAATTCAAAACAAATTTTTGTGAAAATTTAAAAAATAAAAGAAAGTATCTGAGTGACGGCCGCGAAATCCATAACAGGAAGCGGCCCTAATAGCACTATTTAAACAACAACAACAATTGGATATGTTACCGCAACCCTCAAACAAAGGGCTTTGCCCAATGAAGTCAATAATTTGTTGATTATTGGCAAATTCGGATTTATCTTTAATTTAATTTAATTTAAAATTTAAAAGTGTTCAGGGACAATAATCGAAAACGGTTCCTGTAAAATACGTTTTTACTTAAGCATGCCAGTTTAAGTTTGAGTCGGCAATTAACTAACATACTGCAACAGTTCGCTCCATACTTAAACATGCTACATTATATTATTATAACTTAAGTGTGGTCTTTGTCATTCCAAATGTGTAATATGTGTGTTGTGTGAAGAGACCACCCAGTTTGATACAGTTTACAAGAAGAAGATAATTAAAGAACCACGTCACCATGTGTTAGAAATGATAACCTACGTGTATTCTAAAAACTTTTCTATCAGTCATTTAATTATTAAAACGCATTGTAACTATGCTATGCATACACACCATGGGGATAAAATTAAAATAGTCCACATGAGGTCGTGTATTCATGGATTAATCAACATATCGACCGCTGTCATGTAGTTTATTCATCAACTCTAGCCTATTTGTTTTTCTTTCTCTACATTAAAAAATATATTTAATAGAGTACACCTACCATATGATATAAACTGAATTAGATTTAACTCATGTTGGAATTAATTGTATGAAGCATTGTATCAACATGATTGCAATTTCATTTGGCAGGTGGTTGGAGGGAGTTGGTGCCCTGTTGCTCCCAGAGTATACAAGCAACGTGAGTTTGAGGTGTATTTGTATTACTTCTTGGGATCGCCATGCATTTGTCCCATCTTACCCTCGCTTGTTGCCAGTGACGCCAAAGGTGGTTTCAAAGGTGGAAATCGACAGAATGTTCTGTCAAATTTTAAGTTTAAACTCTACAGGAAAGTGTTTTTCTATAAATGTTAAATAAAAAGTTAAAAATAGAATGTCAACATTGAATTTTAAGAAGCCAATTATGAAAGCAACCATCTCCAAAATGATTTTCTTGCAGCTTAAAAACGCAGTTTGATAAAAGTGGTTGTTCAGCAGTGAACTCCTTTGTGGCCGTTTAGAATTTTTAATATTGGGTTAAACATTTGTCAAACGTATGAATACAATTAAAATGGATTTTCTTTTCTCTGACACTTTATGAATTCCTTACCCTTTGAACTCCGTTTTGCTCTATTATCTGGTCTTAAATTGTAAAACCAGTTTTAACTCCTATATCAACCAAAGTTGATATTAACAACACAGACTATGATCAATTTTCTCGAACAATTCCATTTATTTATTGCCAAATACAATATTTTTCAACAACAGCTTTGATCACACTTATTTTTATGTCACTTGCTTGTATCTCACTTTGATCCAATTTTCTTGAACAGGGAAAGTGAGTAAATAAAACTAGATTATTTTTCAGAACTTTTTGTGCAGGCGTTGTGAATGGATTTGCGTCAGCTTAAAGTATATTTACTTCAGAATTAAATAGGTTTAAAGTGATTCAACTCCAGAAGTTTGCAAATTACAACAAAATAATAATAAATTGGAAATTGAGTTTGAATGTAATTAACCGTTACATATTACTTTGTAGAACGGTAGATTCGTGACAAAAACTTGTAAAGATTTATGACATTTTTTTGTTCTGAAGTAATTTTAATATTACAAAAATAAATATAGGAATTAATGATATGTTATCAAAAAATAAATATGAATTTTCAAACGGTAGCACAAAACATAACATGTTATGGTTTAGCCAGTTTCGATTATTGTTGGGAAATAACGACGTCATACATGAGGAAAAATCCCTATGCATAGCATAAAACACTAGCCAATCAATCAAAATGATTAATTGCAGAGCTATTTGTACATTTCTTATAAGGAAAGTAGAGGTGATGCATTCTTTTAGTATAAAGATCGTTTGCGTCATCGGTACAGAACGTATGGTAAAAAAAATCTATTTTATTACATACAAGACATTGACGCATTGGTGAAGAAACAAGATTCGAAGGCCAATAACATGCTTTACGTGGTTTGGTCGGGTCTTGTGTATAGATATGACCAAACGGTAATGAAATCAGAAAACGTATTATCTCAAATCATATTTTCTTTTGTGAAATTCTAACATGAAAGTATTAAGCTATTACATGCGTTGTTTGTTGAGATAGAGAACAACTTGCACTTCAAAACAAACAGCATGTGCAATTATGCCTCTACTTTGGGGAAGCCTATAGTTTAAACGATTCTGGTCCACATATTCATAAAAATCATCAACCTGTATGTTTACAAGAGTCTCGAGTCGGTAACGAACATATATAGCCTTATAAAGCATCCAATATAGTCTGATATTCTTGAAGTGTGCTTGTATTCTTATTCTGCTTGGCATTCCATCAGCAACTGGAGCCAAATGGCGTGAACTGTTCGTTTGGAAACCATTTATTACAAGAATAACATGAAATGCTAAATGGCAAATATTAAATTACGGAGGTACACTACTTACTCATACAAAGAAATTTGATTAAGAATTTGGAAAGAAAATGAAGAAATCTGCTGCGTCCAAATAAACCAGGAAATGAATATTGATTTTGCTCTCAAGAACATATTCGTAGTTAACGTCTGGAGATGTACCACGCCAAAAAGTTTTTCCCCCCATTTTTTCTAGAGAATGAGTACTGTTAATAATCTTGTGGTCTAGAACATCTTTACTATACGAAGTTTAGACGTCAATAGGATGTGTACTATCCAAAGTTAAGCTATCAACAGAATGTGTGCTGACTACAATGAGTCCTTCAGATCATGTGAACAGTCCTGCTAAAGGAATGTATTTGCGCAAGAAATCTTGTCACATCTGATCTTGAGAGAGGTGATAATGTAAAAAAAAAAAGAAGACCAGTAAAAAATACTGCCGCTATCCAAAAATCCTTTTTTAGGATTTTCTTTGTTCTCCACAGAATAAGTGCTGCCTGAGAGTTCTAGCTTTCTAGAGAATTTGTACACCCCGCGAGGTCTTTTCGTCTATTTGAAGCCATGGGTAATGCTCATAAACTATTCCTCGCCATGTATACAGTCATTGACTGTGTACTAGTCTACATAGTGTGTGCCACAATCTCCAGAATATACACTGACTAAATCAGTCCTTCAGATCATGTAAAACTTCGACATTTTTGGGTCGTCATCGGGATTATTTTGGGGTTGTGTTGGGGTATATTGAGGTTTCCTACATATTTCCCAGTGAGTAACAGATAGTTGAACTCTATGTAAACAAACCAACAACAGAACTGTTCTGTCAGAATGGCTTGGCAGGAAGAAACTTATTAAAATCAGTCGATTCCAATTTCTTGTATGCATATTGTTAGTCAAACTTTTATATTCCGACCAATTAGAGTGAGCTTAAAAGACTATCCCCTGTATTTTAAACCGTGTTAAAAAATTAAATATATCTACTGTGGCATATGCCCGGATGGCTAGACATCCAGACCGATTAACGTGTATATTTCAACTAGACCTGTTATGTTATCGAAAATCTTTCGAGCAGTCTGCTATTCACAACCTGTCCAGGCAAATTGACCTCCCATAGAGCAGAAAACATATCTACCTTTACAATAAAACTTTTGTGTTAAATACTGGATTGGGCTTTTAGGTAATCAAATGGGATTGATATTTCCAAGTGAAATGTTCTTATCATCAGAATTTGTACCGGGGATTTCATGTAGTCTCTGCATTGTCAAAGATAGTTTCAGGGTCTTTACCAATCAAATCAATACTTAGGGAATAAATAAATCAATACAATAATAAATCTAAACAATATAATGCTATGACTATATAGACTTAGATCATTTGTGTAAGTCCACCTTGATACTCCTCTAATTATTTACCATCCGAAATGACAAATATACCAGAATTTTAGAAATCATAAGACCCGTTAGAATTAAACAAAGATACAACATAAATTGACGGCTTTATTCATGCTTTCCTCGGACGTTTATATAGCTATAATCATTCAGTTCATTGGTGTAAACTTAGAAACCCAAAGGTGATAGATATAAACAACTGTTACATATTTGTTGCACTGGCCTTAGCCTCGTTAGGTCTCTTTTTTTTCTTTAAAAAAAAAATAAATATAACAGATACAAACGCATGTTTTTTTTTGAAATATTGGTTGGTTATCGCAACCACATTTCTGTGTGGTTTTTTTTCCAACGGACTGAACAAAAACGGCAGATAAACACCAAACTAAGAGCAGCTGTTCCGATTCGTAACCTTAAGACGACGTGTAGTTGATTACATTGTTTACTAAAGTGTTATTAATAAGCAAGATGTTATTTAAATGTCAAATGAACATAGTGTGAACGTTTTCTCAAAGGCTGACAACTTAATTTGGTTTTGAAACATCCCGTCCTGTATCTCTGTGGGTAATAAACACATTTCTAACATGAACAGCTTTGATCGGAAATGACACTTCTTAAATGGCGCATCAGGTTTCATGACTGCTTAAATCTTTAAATTAAATTAGATCAATGTTCTACCCTCTAGAAATCTTTAGTTAAATTAAATCACAACCTAACGGTAAACCCGTTTGCTAGCGCAAAATCGGCCTGGGTGACTTATAATGTATCTAAATAAGAAATACATGGAATATGGCATCGAGATTAACTCTCAGTATATTTGGTCTTTACTCACCTTAATTGTGTGAAATATCCTCAATCACAATGTTGAAATTCGACCAAACAAACAAAGAATTAGAAATAATAAGAAACGGGTTCTATGCTGACTTGATGTATATTTATTTCTAGCCGATAAACACATAAAGCGAAATTTGGAAGAAATTCGTCAATAATTTAAATGTCGATATGGATTCAGACATTTTAAGATGGTTGGACTTAATGAGTATGTATGGTTTGCTCGGTCTGGTAATTTAAAGCACAGCATACTTGAAGCCTTATCGACGTTTACATACTTAATCGATTCCTTAGGACGCCAATAAACTACCAAAGGGCTACAGAAACTATTACAACAATGCCTGAGGCACAGAATGTAACCAGAAACAAAAACATTCCTGAATGGAAAGGGAAATAATTAAAACATTTCTCAACTGTCTCCTGGTCACAGCATGGTTTTATTTTCATCTAAACTAAATTAAAGACAACCATGTAAGGGGTGTGTTAAATATTTAACTCGCCCCAAACGGATTATTGATTTTATCGACCATTTGCAATTTTGTACAAAATATATCTGATTATGAGGATTAACATTGACACAATAAGCCTCTGAATTGTTAGGAGAATAACAGAAACCTACCAGTGACTTCTTCCTGAACAGCTAACTGACATCATGAGTAAAGATCCCTCTGTAATCCCCATTTGGGAGATAAAGAGATAATTTCTTAACGCCTGTGTACTAGAACGTCTGGTCTCTTTCGAGTGGTTTCAAAGTCGCCACAGTATTAGAGGATTGTCTGAGTTAAACATACACAGACGACTTCAGCCTTCAAGTCACTCAGCCGATTACTGTTTGATTGGTGATTAACGTCGTACTCAAAGGTATAAGACGATTACTGAGTATTAAAACTTATCAAATATTTACACACCACATGAAGGACTTGTCATTGATCTTTACTGTGTATTGTTTTGGTTAGGATTGTATGCACTGATTTGTTTTATGTCTTACCTTTTCTGTTTATATCAATGCTGTATATTTTTATCCAATACATACGTTTGTTTGTATTTGATGAATACAATTTTGTCAGTCTCATATGTGTATCTTAGGGCAAATTTACAGTTTTTAAAGAGGAACAGTAACGTGGGAGTTCTCACTGCTCGGGTACTGCTGTTGTGTGTGGGATGTTTTTATATCTGTTGCTGCTTATGGCATCGAAGACGGTTCCCATCACCAAGCAGGTTGTCACGCCGTTATTAGAATGAAATAACATTAAGTATGTCTTTAAACCAAACACAAACAGAGAAACAAAAAGGCGTATTCGTTTATTAGACGACAAATCACATTATTTAGTTGGGTTTTTTTTTTAATTCTGTGCATAAATTTTTGTTTTAACTGGAGGGTCATTTAGTGTCCATTTGGAGATCTTGGAGAGCTCATAATCTCTTTGATCAACAACAATTAAGTTTAATATCATGAGATATTTATATAAGATAGAGAAAGATAAGTCAGACGTTAAAAACACTCTGTGTCCACAAGATGTTCTTTCTTACAAGTGAGTGTCCCCAGTTATTGGTAAACTGCTATCCTTCGGCTTTCATATTAATTTTGTTAAAATGTGATTCGCTATGTTTGGATTCTATCGGTCTAAACTCGTCACGTGAGAGGTCAAAGTATTGGCCATCTGCAGGTGGCGTACATGGACAGTAGACCAATATTTAAATCCATTAATAATAAATGATTTCATCTAGAAAGATCAATGTACATCCGCTTAATAATACTATCTAGACGATCTGGGGATTGGAAGTGTTTTCTCTAAATCCGTTGATTCTTCAGCAAAGAAAAGGGTTGAAAAGGAGTAATGTATTAAATTTCCAACTCGATTCTTGTGTAAAAAAATTACCCTGATTTAGATTTCTGAAATCTGGACATAATTGCTGTGTTGTAAACATTTACTCAGGACACTTATTGTTTGAGAAAATCAGAAAAGGGCTTCATCCTTTCCATCATATACTAGTAGGTATAAAATAAATTCATTTTACGTACGGCTGTTGGACGGAGATTCCTGTTGTACTGGTGTTCTTGGATCGGTGGAGCAACTTGAAGACGATATGTTTTTACATATATGCTTTGTGTCCTGTGGTTGTCAGGTCTTCAATTTATTTTCTACAAGTGACGTTGAGTTATGTTTCCTCAACCCATTGAGCTGACTCGCCGTCGTACGAGTAAAACACCATTAAGTTTCGGGCAAAATCTTATCAAAAAATATTATTCCATGCTGGAAGGTCAACACAATTCCTAAGATTTAATGTGATATCGTTTTAATAAAAATCTAACCTTCTATTTGTTTTGTTTTGTTTTTTTGGGGGATGGAGGGAGAATTCTGTATTGATTAAACATGGATGACAGTTGGGAGAACTGTATTGGAAACATTACCGTTCAGAATTATATCTTCACCTTAGCCCTCTGGCTAAGGACAATTAACTTTCCATCATTATTGAAATGCTTCGCATTGTGGGTGTGTTAATGTCATGTAAGCGAGATGCCCTTCAGCACGGCGTTAAACACCAATCAATCAATAAATCAATCAACAATTGTAGAAAACAATGTTGAAGTAGTAGTTTTTAAGCCACTGGACCGATATTTCTCAGTCTGGCTAGGAAGAGGAAAATTTATCCACCAGGCCATTCCTATCAGAA
>JARFOD010046289.1:0-10089 GCA_031763545.1 Mopalia muscosa
GTAAACACAACTCTTCCTATACTGGCTTAGGCACAAGACGGAAAATCAAATCGTGAATCTGTCCCCTCTTAGACTCTCTCTTCAAACTATCTTAACAGTGTGGGCGTCAAGATCCATTCATGGATCTCTTGTTTATCCTAGTAGGCCTATATATCAGTTTCTGTCTGTAAAATGCTAACTCAAATATGTTCAAACTTGGGAAGTGTCATCCCAAAGTAAGGAAGATCTCTGTTTATCCCAGCTTAATAAGACAATAACCATGGGACTACACCCAATTTTATTATAACTCAGGATTTAAATCAAATATCATATTGTTCCTTAAAACTGTCCATAGCAGTAACCTGGTAGGTCTTAAATGAAAGAAAGTCGCAATAAGCCTAAGCAACTGTTGACGCCACGAGCACAGTGTAGTTCACAGTAGACTAATGTATTGATGTTTTAAGAATTTGGCTTATCTACAGATTTGGGAAACACTAGTTTAGGATTGTATACCTTTCTCAAGTTAGCAATATATTCGAAACATATATCGGGATAAAATTGAGTGTCCTTTGGTTTATCCCTTGTGCTGTTCAATTCAGTTTTTCTGATTAGATGGCATATATACTTCCAACATTTGTCATTAATGTACCAGTAAATGTACTGAGCATACTGATGACACCATAGTAACAAGAATGTCCATAGGTTATGCCGATTCGCGTACTATGTATTTACTTCCGGATGTAACATCTGGCACTAAAATAATTTATGCTCACATGAAAATAAGTGATTCAATATTTTATTCTCAGCCTAGGGCTTATATATAAAGTAGGCCTGTACACAACGTTGTCCTCGTCAAACGTTTGTGTGGTCCGATTTTACTCTGTCAGTAGGCTATGGACATCAAGCTACTCGGGTCTCTTGATAAGGATGTCAGTAGGCTATTGACTTCAAGCTACTCTGGTCTCTTGATAAGGCTGTCAGTAGGCTATTGACATCGAGCTACTCAAGTCTCTTGATAAGGATGTCAGTAGGCTGACATCAAGCTACTCGGGTCATCTGATAAGGTTGTCAGGAGGCTATTGACTTCAAGCTACTCGGGTCTCTTGATAAGGTTGTCAGTAGGCTATATTGACTTCAAGCTACTCGGGTCTCCTGATAAGGTGGTCAGAAGGCTATTGACATCAAGCTACTCAGGTCTCCTGATAAGGCTGTCGGAACTGTCTCATCGTCTTTATTGTCGATGAGTTTCTGGATGTTGACCAAAACTTCGCCTGAAACAAACAAAAAAGTTGTATTTTCACTTCTGTAATAATTAGCTTGTAAACCTAAAAATACACATAGTTTCAAGAATTAGAGTAAGATAAATTAATTTTGGTCAAAACGCAATGTGTAACAGCAGCTCAGCGCAAATCGCATGAAATTACAAGAGCATAGATGGTTTCATCTAGAGGATGACAAGAGAAGAAAAACAGCCTAGAATTCACTAAATGTTCATAAGCTAATTCGTGTCCATTCATTTGGTAGACACAATACCAACAGTTCGATATATCCCAGCCAACGGCGCTATCCGCACACCTCTCAACATCCGCAACCTGTATAAAGTAAAGGGGTTTCGCAAGGTTTCAAAGGGGAGACAGACAGCATGACGTTAAAGGTTTTATTTATCAGACAAACAAACAATGATAACCAAAACGAACAGGTACTATTTGATTTTTCTGGTGGAGCTTGCGAGCTACATTAGCGCGGGTATTTAATAAAAGCAAAGAGAAAGGAATTGCTTGCGAGCTACATTAGCGCGGGTATCAAATAGAAGCGTGGCGAAAGGACTTTCTTGCGAGCTACATTAGCGCAGGTATTTAATAAACGCGTAGAGAAAGTAATTGCGTGCGATCTCGAGCTAGATAGGCGCGGGTATTAAATAAAAGCGTAGAGAAAGGAAATGCTTGCGAGCTACATTTGCGCCGGTATTTAATAAACGCGTGGTGAAAGGATTTGCTTGCTACCTACATTAGTGCAGTTAATAAATAAAAGCGTTTCTTAAGTTATGAATAGTTGATTAATAATTGTCAAGATGTACGACCGTTATCGAAAGTGATTAGTGCTTGTAGTCATACTGTGATGTTCTTTGTAACTAACGAGTTTCCAAATTCAGTAAACCAATCATGCACTAAGTATTATGAGATTCTGCAGGATGTAAACAGATCCAGTCTGTATACATCAAGGCCTTAAATTCAAACAGTAACTTCACTAAGCAAACAAACTGTCGCGCGCTCAGATACTTTTTTTAGATTTACCGTGGCTGCATTCGCCATATTTGAAAATACTGATAGCATTATAAGATTATAGTTATCAATATTTAACTGATTAATTAAGTATTGTTACAACAACATCAACTGTTACTTTATCGAGGTTAATGTAATATAAGATACAGTTAAAAACAGATGTTATAAAACAAATAATGTAATACTGTTAGCTGGATGCAGGAGATCGGAAGAGATTTGAGTGTTACTTTTATTACTTACCTGGTGAAGAGCTTTAACATCTAGTCTATATACACATACATGGAAAAAGTATGGCTCCGACGTTCCTAGTCATTTGTCTAGGTTAGATATTCCAGAGTCACAACAGAGTCCAAAACAAAGATGTCAGCCACTCTTTGTCAATATCGTGATGTGTTAATTCCACTGTGCATGATTACCTTTTCTAGCACTTATTAGGGTATACTTTTAGTAAAGGTTATTAAGCTACGTAATCGCTCCTTCTTTAATGTCGTCTTGTACAAGACTTACCAATAGCATTCCCCAATTTTTAACATGAACACGACAAAATTCTTTTTTCAATGTGCAAAAGAATACGAAGCGACGACAAATATGATAGTTCACATTGTACATTATTACTCACAGTTGCTATGTTGTTAATCTGGACGACCTAAATTAGGGAAAGAATTGCAGCACTAACATTTTGTCGACGGTTCCATGCGGCAATACACCGAGACGCTATACAAGAATCAGAACTGAAACTCCGAAACGCTTGAGACATAGTCTGGTGCGAATGTGAGGGCGAACACACTCTGAACAAAAAACTGGTTCGTATCTGAAGGTGAACTCATTCCAGCAATAAACTGATTCGGCTCTGAGGGCGATTTCACTCTGAACCATGAGCTGGTTCGAATCTGAGGGCAGATACACTCTGAACAGTTAACAATGAACTAATTCAGACCTGAGGGCGATTTCACTCTGATCAATAAACTGATCCGTATATGAAGGAGAGCTCACTCTGAACAATGTTGAAAGGATAATAGCAACAGTTGAGGCAGAAATAAAATGGCCCATGGTCTCAAGTTACATTATTGTAGCATTAGAAGTTGCAATTGGTCTCAATACCCCCAAATATAAAGCTGTTATTAATAAATCGGTACGGATTCAAAGAGAAACTAGAAGATATAGCCAAATGCGTAAACTATCCTCACTGATTTAAGCGTTTTCGGTGCTTTCACTGCGGCAATAAGTATAAACTTTACCTTAAAGTAAGTATTTCTAGTAATGACACATAAACAGCAAGCCAGATGAGTTTATTACCAAAACATTGGGACAATAAATACAAACAACACGAAAAGCGTGAGTACAACAAAGTCTGAAACACATTAAAGTATTATTTCCTATAATACAGTTAAAACAACATGGACTGTTAACTGGTTTGCTGTAAAAACCTTAATTGAAAAGGCGACAAAACGTTACAAGTTAAAACTACAGTTTCTAACCACCCAAAAGTACACACAAAATAGTTTGTGTCAAACAATCTAAATACACTGGGCTATTCACTTATACTGTACTATATTGATTATTATTAAACGGTCTTCAAGAAAACGTAACGTCACTTGGCTAGAATTCACGAACAGCTAGTCGATCAAACATAACAATTGTTAAGAGACGCTTCTTTCAAGAATTCGTCTTTCCTCCTCGGTATCAATAAACTGTTTCAGCAAAGTAACCATTCTCACACAATTAATCACCATCTTTAAAAACAAATAAAATATCAAGCAAACGTTAATTGATACATGCAGATTTCACACCGGGGAAACATGCTCGGATATTAATAACGATGTAAATATACATGTACGCTGATGGAGAAATATTTTGTAAGAAAAAGATGGTTAATTGATAATCAGTAAAAAAGGCATTAGTATTATTATTGTAAGCGTTCCACAAAGCCTTCCCAACTGTTACCCATAGGCTTTGTCCACTAGGTAACTTAAGGATACTCTAACCCCACCTCAGCTCAAAATTTGCGATTTTTTTTATTTTTGCATATTCCAAAAGTTGAGATAGTGATCTTTATCCCAGAGCAGACCCGATAACAAAATTTGAATTTGAAGACCGTTAACTTTGATGATAAAACTTGACTACATTATTTACAACGGGTGTTTTGACAATCAATTATATACAGGTAGCTAGCTACCTGTAGAGGATTAACTGTCTGACGGCTGTGCGTAAACGCGTATCAGCGGTTTCCGTGTATTGTATATAGAGCACTTATTCACTGACATCGCATGTGGTTGATTAGTGTTAGCCTGTTCAGATATTGGTCACAGCTTGAATAGAATTCAGCTAACATTTGACACGGTTAGCTCTAATCAATTTTATAAAAAAAACTGGTATATTTCACAATATCTATGCATAATTATTTGCGAAGCATACATAAAATGACTCAATTCGATATTATAAACAAATTGTGAAAAAACTAGATTGAATAAATTCAAAGGATTTAGCACAAAAGTGGTAAAACTGTGGTAAAATAAATCAGAAATACATTTGACCGTTTTCTCTACTTTCATTTTTCAGTGTACCGTACTTGGGAAAATGCCTACTCCTCAGGTATTTTTATACCTACAGAACGGATTTTTTGCACACTTCATCTTAACATATCAAACCAAAAAACAGTCGTTAAGATTTTTTATATCTTTTTTTCGTTTCTTAGATAAAGTTATAAGAAGTTGAAATTTCACCATTTTGACTTATTTTTGGTAATTTTGACCTTTAACCAATATTGCAAGAAAACTAAGAAAAACAGGAAAAAACCCAATGACCGCTTTTTGGTTCACATAATGTATTATACCTTGATTTTAAATTGAACAGTTGACGTGAATAGTGTAAAAGAAGTAGCAATTTGAAAAAGAGGTAGTAAAAATTTACTTTTATGCAAAATATTTTTTTCGGTAAGTTTAATAAAAAAATAATATACTTATTATTGTTTTTAAGAAAAAGACGATTCAGAATAAAATTTATATACATGTGTTGCGAAATTCACAGTAGTTTAGAAGTAAAACGGCGAAATGTAAAAACAGTCTGTAAGGGGTTTAGAGTATCCTTAATGAAGCGCCTTGACTGGCACTACGTCATCACTCTACTGCTATCTAATGTACAACATAGCCAGGTACACAGCTTAACCATACTGCTGATTCCAATTTCCCTTGAAGGTTGTTACTTTATTAACCTGTTGCGGCTTTTTTGGACAGAAGTTATACTTAGAAAATGAGAGCCTATGTGGATGTAAAGGTTAACTGTAGAGCTGCTTACCTTCAACAATATACATCGTTTACCGCTAATTTTAGCCAATCTTCCTTTCCATTTTGATATCGCTATTTAAGCAATATGGCGTCTTCTGGCACTCTTTTATATTGAGAAATATACGAGTCATACTTCAAGGGAATATTGAAGTATATAAGGAATATATAAGCTAATTCCTTATAGTGAGGCATACAAAATGTACCATAGCCATACATATAATAGTATTATTCACTTTGTCGACAATAATAATAGAATAATATACGGCTATGGGGACATACTATTCCACGAAGGGAAACTTTACACAGACAGATGCTTATAATTTCCCTTTAATCAAAAGATAGGATGTGTCCCCATAGCCGTGGAAGGTCACTGCATGTGTGCAATGTCGCAAAGGCTTTGTTTAACAGCCTCCAATAAGGAGGTTAAATAACAAAATTGATATCAGTTGGTGAGCATGTAGAAGAATGGGGTATCTTACATATTTCTCGGTGTCCTTTCTTCCAAGCATCTTTCTGACAGTTAACCGAACAGTACCAAGCCTTTTTGCACTTGCCACAAGCAAGGAATTTTTTCCCATTCTCGGCACTTTTGAGACAATTAGTACAGGTTTCCGGTTCATCTCCCTCAAACTGACACCGTCTGCACATGCACCAGAAGTTAAAGGAACGGAACAGCCAGGCGCGCCGAAGTTTTCGAGGGATCTTGGTGTCAATGTAGGTTATAAACAGCTCCTCGTCAGCTTTAGTGTCCAGTTTTGCCCTGACCCAGATGGATGGTTTGTCGCAATACAGTCCATCCATGACCTCAGCGTTGTTCAAACAAGAATGGTTCAGACAAGCATGGAGTGGAAACAGTCCAGTGAAAATGGCTTCTTTCGGCTTCGTTTCTACCAGTTTCAACATTGCCACTGCTTCCTGAACCTCTGCGTTGTTAAGGTTGTTCAAGAAAAGTTTGTAAGGACTCAGAGGTGACGAGAAGGACTGGAGGTTACAAGTGGCCTGGTAATATCTTCCGTTGAATTCTTTATCGGTTATTTCATATTGAGGGTCACAGCTTGAAAAGATGTCTTGCATAATACGATGAACTTCAGGGAACCTTTTCGAAGCATCATTGGAGCCATATGCTATGAACCTAAATTAAACAGAAAGACCAGTCATAAGAAATTACTATGTACAAACGACAGAAATACACAAAAGAAGAATACAATTGAACATGTTTAGGCTTAAGTAGAATTGCTTCGATATTCATACTCGGCTTATGCAACGATTCAAGGCAAGACTTATCTGCCCAATTACAGAACAATTAAAAAAAAACACAAATACAAAAAAAACTTAATGAAATCATATTTGTCATAGTTAGAAAAAACTGAATAATTTACTTGATTTGTTGTTCAGTTTTTTGCCAGCCAGCATAGTGACTTTATTCAGACAAGCCTATCACCAGAATGCATTTGTCATTTAGACACATGGTCAGTGAAAATTATGCGAAACTTTTACCCTCTATAGAACAGGCACTCCCTATAGAACAGACATTCTCTGTATAACAGGCATCCACTATAAAATAGGCACTCCCATAAAACAGTCACTCTCTATAGAACAGGCACTCCCTATAGATCATGCATCCTCTTTAGAGCAGGCACTCCCTATAGAACAGAATCCTCGATAGAACAGGCACTCTATATAGAACCGGCATCCTGTATAGAACAGTCACCTTCTAAAGAAAAGGCACTCCCTATAGAACAGAATCCTCGATAGAACAGGCACCCCTATAGAACAGGCACTCCATATAGAACCGGCATCCTGTATAGAACAGTCACCTTCTGTAGAAAAGGCACTCCATATAGAACCGGCATCCTGTATAGAACAGTCGCCTTCTAAAGAAAAGGCACTCCCTATAGAACAGGCATCCTCTATAGAACAGGCATCCTCTATAGAACAGGCACTCCCAATAGAACAGACACTCCCTGTAGAACATGCACTCTCTATAAAGCAGGCGCTCGCTATAGAACAGACACCTTGTATATAACAGGCATACCATATAGAACAGACATGCTCTATAATTTTAATGACTTACAGCATTCAGCTATACCCACCTCCTAAGTGGTGCTTTAGCTTTTGCCCACTGCTCAAGGGAACTGGTCTCTGTCCCTTCTTCCCTCATCAATCGTCTAACCTCACACACCACGAAAGCCCACATTTTAGCCAAGATGAGCGGGGTATATGCCGAGGACCAAACTTCCTGCCAGGAACTCGAAGTACTGTCAAATATTTTACCATTGTTCTGGCAGATTTCATACAGCTTTCTAGCAGTCGGTGTCTTGTAAGGGCACAGTATGCAATGATAACGCTCCCAGGCTTCATCTTTACAACGCTTGCCGCAGTATACCTCCATGTTGCACAAGTCACACTCTATGACAGTTATTTTGGGCCAGTGCTCTTGGACAGTACTTTTCTGTAGATCGTTCAGCTTGTCGAAGTCACAGAAATAATCGAGAGCGGAGAGTAAGGATTGTCCGCAGTGAGAACAGACCGGGAGCTTCCAGGAGTCCATACTGTTGCCACAAATTACGGGCGAATCCTTCAACACAATTGTGCCCGGCTTAGTGGCTTCTTTAGCAAAAACTGCCCGGCCATATTGAGTGAAGCGAACTTCAATAGGGAAATCCAATGTAAGTGGGCTATATAAACGTTTAACCCTGGCTTGTTGGAACAGAATGGCGCTCTCGTCGTCAGATTCTTCACTGAGTTTACTTGCCCTCCGAAGCCATAACTCAGCCATGACAGGTAACTGTAGATTTAAGAGTGCCATACCTATAAAATAAAAAGAGTCTATTAGAAACCCCAAAATCACATTTAGAACAACAGTTTCAATGGCTGAACGTTAAGCAGGACAAAGATAAACAAATGCACGAACCAAGGAGACAGAAAGTTCCATCCTTTTTCTTACACTTGGTTTTACAAATGGATAAAGCCTAAGATTCTTAATTACATTGCTGTTGTTGCGCTTAAATTGGACGTACTAACCTCCTGCTTTCCAAATGTCTTTGTGTCTGGCAGCTTTAGGGATTGCCATGAAGTCTACAATGCCTTTTTCTTTGTCTCCATTCTGTATGTACGCTTTAGCACGGAGAAATCGTATGGCAAAGTTATGGGGATCAGCAATGACTGCCTGGGATAGATGACACAGCGCCCGGGATAAATCATTCCGCATACGGTGCTGCTCCCCTAACATAGCCTGAGCCATCGCTGTCTTGGGATCTCGTTTTGCGAGAACTGTCTCATTTGCGTGGTTAACTAAGTACTTTTTTTCTAAGATGTCTTTTTCCAAATCTAACAGCACATCATCTCCAGGATAAGGGTCTTGAGAACAGAATTTAACGGCACTGTATCCCTTTTCGGATCCCTTCAATTCGTACTCCTGCACGATGCATTTCTGCATATCTTTCAGATCTTGTGCGATTTCGGGATTTTTCGGTTCAACTTGGAGGCCCCTCTGATAGAGTGACAATGCCTCCTCATACCTCCTCAACATTACAGAAGCCCTACCCGCCAATAAATAACCGTTGATGTTTGAAGGATCTTTATTAATAACCAGTTTGGAATCACTGATGGCCATGTCATTTTTTTCTAAATGAATAAAACACAATGCTCTGCTGATGTAGAATTCACTGTTATAATCATCTGACTGTATAAGTTCTGTGTAGAGTCTAGCGGCCTCTTTGAATTCGCCCCTGATGTAAGCCGCCTTGGCATCTTCAAGAGTAGTTTCCCCTCGAATATCATTGATCATATCAAAACAACTCTGAGGTACCGCCTCCATGGTATTGGTTGCCAAGGTGAACAAAGGTCAAATCAGCTGCTGTATGCTATATGAAACAAACAAAGTTTGACATCTGTTACCGACTAGGTATTTAAAAGAAAATGGAGCTGAAACACATGAAGATAGATGGTTCACAAATGTAGGCCTATACCGTTCCACCCTTACTCAATTAACTTAAACGATCTAAACAACCTTATCAACGTAACACATACATTCTGATTGGCCGGTTTTAAAAGACATCTTATCAAGATAACTAAACTATTTTTTAAAACATGAAACCGTAAGTTGGACCATGGAGGTCAAGTAAGATGGAGTGACAATTCAGCCACTTCAAAGGGTATAATGATCAGTTCCACCAAATGTCTCACAGCTTGACTTTATGCGGTTGATTGAACACAACTTGCCCTAAATAGCTTAATTCACGCATGCGCAAATATGGTTTCTATTAGCTTTGTGGTAAAGCCGATTAAGCTCCCATAGTGTCTGCTTGATTAGGTGTTGAACTCTTATAACAACAATGATATCTAGTGTCAAAGACACAAAATAATGAGTATTTAACAAAAACTATATTATCATATTACGGCAGTTTTTTTTTTCTGGACGGGGACGAGAGAAGGAATCTTAATATATATTAACTATTAGCAGAAGCCTATGTACCAACAGACAATTAAAATTAAATCAAACATAGCAAAACACTGTAAATAACCTGTATATTCATTGTAAA
>JARFOD010046300.1:0-10089 GCA_031763545.1 Mopalia muscosa
AAATCAGAGGAAATTCTGGGTAGCTGGTTAGCTAAGTAAGTATGTCAGTTAAGAGATTTTACAATTCCCAAGCTATTTTATTCTAAATACTTGTTATTGAAAGAGGCTAAAGACACGCAGCATTAAGCAGCACAAAAATCGATGACCCAAGGTGAAACTTGCTGGATTTATTTATTAATATATATATTTTTCCAGACAAAAACGAGAAGACCTGATTGTGGCTACAAAGGTAGGGCAACTGACTGAATCAGGCTGTAATGATTTGGGTCTCTCGCGAAAACATATCATGGATCAAGTGTCGAAAAGTTTGAAAAGACTGCAGACGGATTACATCGACTTGTACCAGGTGAAGTGGTTATTGCCCTTTTATAAAGGACAGAAAAGCTGGAAACTAGCATATGCGAAACGATCAATGCGTCAAACGGCATAAAAACATTTTGCTAGGGCCATATAAGACTATTAAAAGAATATACAACTTTTGTCAACGTCTGTGTTCTGAGAGTGATGATCAGATACGCCAAAGTGATGAGTGTCACCGTGATCCATTGAACATCGTTTAATGTTTGACTCAATCTGAGAGGTGAAGATCCTCAACACTGTCTGTCTCACTCATGCTATTTTCGGCGCCGCGTGAGTGATGATCAGAAGCGATGAGTGTCACCGTGATCCATTGAACATCGCTTAATGTCTGACTGACAGGCGAAGATCCTCAACACTGTCTGTCTCACTCATGCTATTAACGGCGCCGCGTGAGTGATGATCAGATACTCCGAAGTGATGAGTGTCACCTTGATCCATTGAACATCGTTTAATGTGTGACCATCTGAGAGGTGAACATCCTCAGCACTGTCTGTCTCACCCATGCTATTAACGGCGCCGGGTGGGGTTAATCCGTCTCTTACCCCAAGGTAGGCGAAAAACGAATGTGCGAGATTAAGAAGTAGGCGAAATGCGAAAGGTAGCAACGTTATAACAATCAGTTAGATGATTTTTAAATTCCAGTACAATAAATCCTACTAGTCAGTTTCGAGTCTATAGAAAACCTCTCCCTGGGTTTCTGGGTTTCTTTTGCCATCTCGGTCCAGCAGACTGTCTTTCATTTCAGAAGCCGCGCACGCTCATTTGTAGAACCAGAGATTCGAAACCTGACAGTGCGGTGAGAAGTGATGGACGACATCTGCCTTTAGGTGCCATTGCATTATTTGTAAAATGCTCAACTAAGAGGAAAAATAACATCTATTTCTTAAGGAAAAAACATTATTCTATTTTCGAAGGCTGTGTAAAGACTTTTGTCGTATTTTTGTACGTAACTCGTGATTTCGATCTCCTTGCGAACTTCTGAAATCGAAAGCGATTTGCTAGATTAGGGAGAACAAATTTGTGTCTAACAAGCTAAATACAAGGGAAACGGAAGTCGAAGTTTATACCAGGCTCCTGGGGAGATGCATGCTGAGAAGCGGTATGATAAGAATTGTTTCCATGAACAGTTTAAATAAACTGTGTTCTTTCAATTGGATGAGTAAAGGCGACAAAAACCAAATGGGTTAGATATTTTCAGAACTAGATCTATTTTAAGTATCCCAAGGCCAGTTTTCGGTCTGAACGATGTGCTGGCAGGGAAGCGTCGCCTCTAGGGATTCATCTATAGGCCTAGATAATTACCACGTCCTTATCTCTTGAATCCTAATAGCATGCGCAAAGATTCATAGTCTGTCCCCGTGAACGAAAGCTGTCTGTTTAAGCTAGGTTGTTGTCCTGTGGTGCCTTAACGTACATGTAAAACATAGCCTACAGCTGACGCAATCAAGAACATACGGCCTGCAGAACTGACGTAGTATATGTTTTTGTTAATCGATATATTTACAAATGATTATGAGATCCAGATATGCAAGCAAAAACCGATCGATCTTATTTACTTGAAATTCAGACAATTTGATCAGAATTATGCGACTATTTTGTGTATAATTGTTTATTCACAAGAGCAATATGTATGTCCCCTCCTCCCCTGTTATTGTCCGTTCTAGCTTAACTTTAGCATTCCAAACTGAGATGAACGTTTTATCTATTATGGATATAAATTAAGTGATTTATTATAGGCGGCACGAAAACAAACCGACTGAGACGACCAGTCTTACAATAGTTTATAGGTGGCTGACCGACTTTTTTTCAAGAAGACGCTATACAACGAGGTGTTTTTTTAGACCATTTTCATTTGTCTCCATTTACTTGCAGACCAAATACACAATCAAGAATATATAGAAGGGTTTAAAATTACGTTGCCACATTTATTCAATCGCAACTTATCTTATTAAAAAATTAAAATTAATAGGCTATATCTACGGGAGGGTTCCCCCAACCGGCCTCTTGTCTTACACTTAAAGCCATCATGAAATTTTTAAGAGAGACATTTCTAGTAAAAGTAGCCGGTGCAATGTCAAGGTTCAGACTAATAACAAAGTGACTTTTCACTGCAGGGAAATAACTTCTTTTTGAGAGAAAGTAATCCTGATATTTCACCGTTATACTATACTAAGATAACAATTATTAAAAATTGTGCATACTTTCTTGTCCATATATAGTAAGAAATATGTAATAGTTTAACACATTAACTGCGTAATATGCTCAATTGGTACGTTATACCAGTCCATCTTAAAGCTCCCAAGTTTTATACCGCATAAAAATAGTTGTTTAATTACAGGTACATGTCTGGGATAACGGTACACCCATAGAAGAAACTCTCCAAGCTCTAGACGATTTGGTCCGGTCTGGTAAGGTTAGATATGTTGGTGCGAGCAATGTGACTGGCTGGCAGCTACAAAAGATTGTGGAACGCTCACGTCAAATGGGTCTTAACAAATGGGTTAGCCTGCAGGTATTTCAAACAAGAATTTCGTTTTTAATATAATATAACTCCTATATCACTCATACAATCTCACAATTGTATGATTCCTCTGATCCTTCAATTGGCATGTACGTATTTATAACAATATTATGGGTGTTAGGTTAAAAACCCAAGGTGGCTTTTGAATTGAGGGTAACCCAAGGTCGATGGATTGTAATATGGACAATTGAAAAAATGTTCTCCATGATAAGGCCATCATATTTTTCTCCATTCGTACAAGAATATTTTAAATAGCTTGTCCCAAACAGTCTCTATAATAGGGGGGTTCGACATGTTGCCTCGGGCATCTAGTTTATGCTTCATATTGACCCCTGTTTACTACCCAGCTCAGACATTGGTATCTTGTCGTATACGACGCTCTGGGTCCCCGGTCTAGTTTGGCATAAAACTCACAACCAATTAATCTCCCTGGCATTTAAGTCACTATATCCACTCCATGAGTTAACTTATTGGAACAGCTTTACGCTTTCTAATTTCTAAAATATTATTTGTAATTAGTTATTAATATGTCCAATGTGTTACTATAGTGATGATATATTCAAAAACACTCTTATCTTTTGACTTTCACTTTCTTAATTAACTCAATACGAAAAAGGAAAAACATTTTGGAAACCATTGACCCCAACTCTGCCCGATTGTTATAGATCCTGGCACACTAAATCTTAAATTAAAGTTCCTTTTATAACCAAATCTATCAGATCCATTTTGTAAAGATGCATGTTTGGCACTATTTAGGTTTACTAATTTGGTGTGTGTTTTTTGTTGGATTTCTTTTCTCCACAGCAACAATACAACCTCATTAACCGGGAGTCGGAGTTAGACGTATTTGATGTATGTCACAACGAAGGGATCGCTGTGTTGTCTTGGGGTCCTCTTAAAGGGTAAGGATGTAGGGATGTAACCTCGCGCGTTTCCATGGCGATCGAACACATTGGTTTGTTAAAAAAAAACACACACACAAAAGACAACTGATCACAAATAGTTTCCTGTGTTATTATCCAGCCTAGAGCAAATTATATCTAACTAGTTGGATGTCAAAATGCTGTTATTACGTCGGTGCTGATGGCGATACATTTATAACACGGGAACTATATCTGACAATCTGAGAGAAGTAATAATGGTTTATTTTTAACAATCTTTGCCGTCATTATTCATTCTTATCCTGAAGTTTTTTTTAACGGATTTCATTACAGACCGTATTTTACATTGTTTTTATCGTTACAAAACGAATTGGTGTTGTTTTAAATAATGAGAATATTACGTATGGCTGGTAGGTGCATTCGTAATGTTATTACCCAGACTGATTAAAATTGCTTGGTTGTTTTAAAAAATATAACATCCACACAGTTGGTGAATTAAATTCAACAATATTTGTAAAATTTCCAGGAGGATATACAGCAAACTGGAATCCTGTTAAACACATCTTGGCTAAAAGCTATATTTGCAAATAGTTAAACCAGCGAGCTTTTTTAACAAAGCAATTAAAAAGCCAATCATTATACAACTAATACATAAGATTTTGTCCAATTCCATAAATAAACCTGCTTGTGTATCAAAATATATTTAGCATAGAGGATAATATGGACATGTATGTAGGAAGTGTTTTTTAGTTTTCCATATCTTTTTTTTTTTCGAAACGATATGCTTTATTTTACGACTTTCTGTGGTTGAACAGACAAAACGTTCACAAAAATCGGTTTAAAAAACTTCGAAAAAACTTATCACACTTTTCAGTTCAAGAGCTTTTCTACCAGATACATGTTATCACAAAAATGCTCTGTATATATTGAGGATATGAATTTAATTTACAATAACTTTTAATGTTTTTATTGGCTTTTCGCCAAATCTATATAAATTGTACTGCTGAATTTATCACAATCGGTTCAGGGTCCAGCGAGCTAAGTTTACCTATAACCGGTAAATCTAAAATATTGTCCTGCTTGGATCCAAAATTAAGGTTTGTCACAAAATAATTCTTAAATAGCGTTTTACGCGAATTGAAAAGATTCCAAAATAACTACAAAATGTATTCAATTTACTCAACATAATATTAATGTATATAAAAGTGTATTCGTGTAGGATAGGATAGGATTTTCAGAACTTCGTTAATGGATATTCAAAAGATATCTACTGTTTGTTGGTCGATAAGATGCATATTTCATCAAATATGATAAGAAAATTGATATTCTCACGAGTGGTGCAGTCAGCAAACAGAACATTTTCGTATTATTTTATCACGAACAATTTTTTTGTTTCAATAAAACAGACGCCTATAGTTACCTCTACCTGGAGGAAGATAACGTATAGTTACAAAAACTAGTTCCATCTACAGTGAAATGTCAAAAGACATATCAGTAGCGATACCAGATATATCAATATTTTATTTATTAATGTCATTTCTCTGATAGTCTTATACATTACACGATTATCAGTTTTTTATTATTGTATTTTCAGCGGCTTGTTGACAGGGAAATTTCAAAGGAAGGCTACGCCTGGAACTGACAGTCGCATATGCTGGGCACAATCTAAAGGCATGGAGTCGCAGTCTTATCCAGCTTGGTCGAAATATGCTGCTAATGATAAATATTGGAATCTGATAGTGAAAATGACTGAAATAGGAAAGCAATGTCGTATGTCCCTTACTGTCGTTTATACTAATTTGTTAATTTATTGATAGTGTAAGAACTGTTCTGGTTTAATAATTTGTGTTTTTTGGATGGGACATATTTATTTGTTTTATTCATTATTAGGTCACTAGAGAACGTGTCTCGTTGCTGTCCGTTTGTTTTCCGAACCAATGGTAACAACACGACGATCTCCATTTATATCTGATCTTTGGATTGTCCAAATTTGCATCTGCATGTCTATTGTCAGTGACGTCGAAGCAAGCAAGCTGCTTTGAGCTAAAAATCTGCCAAGAACAGTGGTTGAATTTCGAGGCTAGAAAGTTGAAAACTTGCATAGAGTTTTGATAATGAAATACAAATCGTATTCTATCGTTAACCTTTGTAAATCAGTCCGTTAGAGCAATGGACCTATTTGCAAGAGACCCGAGTGTTTAGCATGGTAGAGACAAACAAAATGTTATTTCTGTACAATAAAACTATAAATAAGTTAATACCACTACCATCACACCAATCCTTAATTGTAGTGTATTTTGTAAACCGATGGGACTTATATAATTTCAGACAAGTCCGTGTCTCAGGTGGCTATTCGATGGCTGCTCCAGAAGGCTGTGGTATCCTCGGTTATTATAGGGGCCACTAAGATGGAACAGTTAGAAGATAACATTGCTGCTGGCACAGACTGGGAATTGACTCAGGAACAGGTAAGTCGCCTGGAAGCAGGGAACACCAGGAAACAACTTAGGGGGATTTCTGTTAAGGTTCTCTATATATTTTTTATGTGGATAGTACATGTACATGTAGCTATAATTCGGGGGCTGTTCGATCTAGTTAGTCTACTCAACTTGATTATAGATCGCTAAGATTTTTTACTTCAAGTCTCTTAGTCGCAAAGACCAACGCTTCTGTTATGACAATCGGGGGATTCCATAGTTTTATCCAAAATCTTGTGCCAATCTCATCGTCCATTATAAATTGTCGCAAATGTATCAACTGACCTTAAATAAACTCTCCCAAAAAAGAAACGTAACATCATAAACAAAATTTGAAACATGCATTCTTCAAAACATTTGCGTGATTGAGACATGTCAACATGATCTTGTTATAATGTAAATGTCCGATAATTGAACTTAAGCGCCTGATAGTGGCTGTTGTGGTCCGTCTTTGTGTACCGCTACAGGAAGAAGACGTGGGGAAAAACTCAGGGCATAATCATTAGGCGAGATTAATGGGTATAAAAAGACATATAGCCGGTACTAGACGCAGCTACCCGGAACGTCATCATTGGTCATCTCCTGGCCGGTGAAACACCGAATGCAGTCGCTAGACTTTATCATGTCCACCGTAGCACGATTTGCAGGCTCTTCCAATGGTACCAGCAATCTGGTTCAACAGCTGACCGTCCCAGGTCTCCGGAGATTATCGCAGACAGTCAGAAACCGTCTCCATCAAAACGGTTTACTGCCAAACGTCATTACTTTGGAGTAGTACTGAGGCATCAGCATCGACGTGCAAGGGTCCGATGGTTCACAGATTAACTGACTGGAGCCTGTGAAACTGGAGGCGAGTCTGGTTTAGCCAAGGATCCATTTTCAGGCTGCAGAGAAGAAATGGTCGTACATGTGTCTACAGACGCCAGAATGAGTGGTTCGAAAGGAACTGCATCCTTAATCGAGGTCGACAACTTCAGCCGCACACAGCTCTTGCTACTGTTAAGTTTTTAAATAACCAGAACGTAACATTGTAACAGTGCCTTGGCTGTCCAAATCACCAGATTTGAACCCAAAATGGTTCAAATCTGGTGATTTGGACAGCCAAGGCACTGTTACACAAAATGGTTCAAATCTGGTGATTTGGACAGCCAAGGCGCTGTTACACAGTTACGTTCTGGTTATTTAGAAACTCAATAGACGCGTGTGCAGTCGATATACAGCCCGCAAAATCTGCAAGAACTGCAGCAGGCTCTTGAGCAAAAATGGTGGAGAATTCCGCATAACCGTATTCGTCGATTGACCTTGTCTATGCCGAGACGGGTCCGTGCTGTGTTACAGGTTAATGGTGGACAGCAGATATTGACTTTGCGTTGACGTTATATGAGCACTATGGACTTTAATGTGATAAATGTTGACATTTTAATGAACTTCAAAATCTGAACAACCAGTGTGCTTAATTTCAATTTAATGTGATGCTTATTTCGGTATTTTAAACTCTGTGGATAAAAACATTAATGTTGCGTTCTTTTTTGGGAGAGTATATATCGATTACTATCGTCTTATAAAATAATTTGGTATGTCTGCTAAACTTCCTGTTATAAGTGCCTTCCTCGGTTGCAATTGCGATATCGATCATTTCCTTCCAAAATAAATAATGACAGTAGTACATTTCGGTAAAAAGATAAATAATAATCGCTGGCATTTCTTTAAAGGACAGCACATGATTCGTTCCAAGGTAGAATAGACTAAACCGTTCGAGATTCATTTCTAGATTTTTTTAGATTTGCTTATATATATATATGAACATCAAGCTGCCAATTTTAAGCGTCTGTAATATAACTAGATATAATGAAGGTGAAACCACTAGTTTGCACAAGCATACACACTTAATGATAATGTGGAATCTCTGCAATTGACGCGAAATAAGTGTTTTGTATCCATTTAAATCAAGTCCCTTTTAGCTCCATTTATGATTCCCAAAGTACCTTATACCTTGCTTCATTGAAATCCAACTCAACTATGATCAGCTAGCCTACCTATCTGTTCATTTTATGATTATGTTTATATATAAATGTGATCGCGGGTATGGCTTTGTGGTAAGCGTGCCCGTCTTCTAATCCTACCTCGACGTACCGTTCAGGGGTTCGAATCCATCTGTCGACCATCAGGTATATGAGTGAGTCAAACGATGTAGCTCCGGCAATCGGAAGTGTGGTTTTACGAGGCTTCCCCTCGGTATTCCAACCTATTTAGGTAAATGGTGATATGAGTTACATACGTTTGACTATGACGTTAAACCATATTCAAACAAAGTAATATAAGAATAAAAATGACAAATACATAATAGATTCAATCTTAGCAAGGGTATGAAGTCGTTCACATTTACTGACTTTAAACCATATTCAAACAAAGTAATATAAGAATAAAAATGACGAATACATAATAGAATCAATCTTAGCAAGGGTATGAAGTCTTTCACATTTACTTTTACACTATTGACACTGTTTGACTATTGTTTCAGATGACGGTATTAGACGAAGCTTCTGCGTATGATATACCGTATCCTTATGAATTGATATGGCGTTTAAACAAAGCTAGACTAAGACAGGGCGAACTTCATTAGTATATCTCGCTGCACAAGAACTGGAGATGTCGAAGACGTGGGTTTAGATCAACTGTTCACATACGCATACAGATCTGTCATAGTTATCAAAATACACATTTTTTGCACTATTCTATATCGATCGATTGCTAATGTATACTTAATTTGTTACTTTTATATCCCGCTGCACTAAAACTGGAGATGTCGAAGGCGTGTGTTTAGATCAACTCTTCACATTAGCATACGTTTTAAGAATAATTTACTGATCTGTCAAAGTTATCAAAATACACATTTTTTGCACTATTTTATACCGATCGATTGTAAAAAAAATGTACTTGTATACTAAATTTATTTTATGACAACCTGCTTTTATGACATGACTTTAATACTTTATATGATATGATAAAGTATGAATAATTTTTTGTGTCTTTCAGAAAGTGGAGATTAACAGTATTTTCGTTATTTTGGGATAACACTTTGTTAGTTTGAACAGATTCTAGTTCAGAAAAACGTTCGATTCCAGGACGGGTTTCAACCTACAAAATTCTCTGAACGGGTATATGTTCTAACTCAGAAAATGTTATCCCAAAATAACGAAAATACTATGATAAAGTATGTTGACAAAAATATGAGTGTAATGTTTTGTGTGATATTTAATTCTCCTATCTTCATGACACAGTAAAAATACTGATCGCTTTGTAAATTAATGCCTACTACATTTTCTAAAACCAATTTGATGCTATTTACGGAGATGATGATTTACTTTTTCCCTTTAAATTTGTTCCAATGCTCAG
Organism: Mopalia muscosa; assembly: GCA_031763545.1. Classification (NCBI taxonomy): domain Eukaryota; kingdom Metazoa; phylum Mollusca; class Polyplacophora; order Chitonida; family Mopaliidae; genus Mopalia; species Mopalia muscosa. The sequence goes on from JARFOD010046300.1 coordinate 9,636, forward strand.
AAAAGGAATTTGGGAAAAATCAGCGTGAGAAAAAATTGTCAGTAGAGGAAATTAGATATATTCGTGGATATTGACATCATAGACAGTAAATCTCAAACAGTTGACAGTGCACATAAACTGTAAACTTTATAGACAATGACCTCACACTACAAATTTACATACGAATAAATCAAGCTTTATTCTCTCTTTAAAAAAGGTAGAACATAATTTAACAAAAATCATTAAATAATCTCAAAGTGGACTGTCCATCAGATAATGCCCGAAAAGTATTCACAGAGTGAAATGGGCGTATTTTAATGATGCTATCTATTCAATACCCAAGGCGGCCTCCAAAAGGTTGACAAAACAAAGACATACAGACGCGCCCACATCAAAAAGCAAATTAGCGCACTAACTAGCGTGCTAATCCTTTGCTGTCACGCGCTCTATCACGCTTTAGTGCGCTCTATCGCGC